>BPLR01001850.1:0-89498 GCA_021605095.1 Caerostris extrusa
AAAATTTATTATTTTTCTATACAATTAGCTACTTTTTGATGCTAATTAACTTGTAGGTTTTGTAGTAAAAAAGCATTACTGTTCAACAAGACATCACAGCTTCTTTATTAAGAACAATTTTAATTAATTCTTTGAATTGCTAGGACATCAAATTCAAAAACAACATAACCAAGACAATAAATTAAAATAAAGTCGTCTTTCCAAAAACGTCAAGGAGATTCATCATATCTTATATAAATAAAGAAATATTTTTCCGCAATTTTCGATTTGATTTACCTTCTGCTACTGGATAATATTCTTGTTCAATAAAACCTCGACTCTTTTAGGTACAATTTCAACAAGTTCTTTCGAATCTTATACAAACATCAAATTCAAAAATGATTATAAACGAACCAATAATAAATTTGAATAAGAATTCGAAAAATGACAAGAATATATTTCAAATGGTACATCATTACGAAAAAAAAATTTTTTTTTCTTTATAAATATCTACTTTTTGGCAATTAACTTGTAGGCTTTTGTAGATAAAAATCATTATTGTTCTACAACACATCTTAGCTTTTATTAGAACAATTGTATTTAATTATGCGAATTATGCAAATAACTAAATAAGCAAAATAATATGAAATAAAGTCTTTCCAAAAAAGGCATGGACATTCATCATATTTTATATAAATAAAAAAATATTTTCCGCATTCTTTGATTGCATTTACCTTCTGCTGTTGGAAAATACTCTTGTTCAATAAGACCTCGTCTCCTTTTGGTACAACTTCAACAAGTTCTTTGAACTTTTTGCAAGAGCATCAGATTCAGAAGCTACTGTAACCAAACCAGTAAATTGAATTAATGTTCTTCAGCAGATGACAAGGACATTTTCACAAGAGATATCAATAATAAAACAGCACCTCGTGTACCTATCTTTCTCCTGGGTCACATTCTGATTGCCCTGCATAGTCCACTGTAAAATCATATTCTCCTTTTATCTCAGCATCTCTCGGAATAAGACGAAATAGCAATTTACTCTTAAAAACACTCGAGAGCAATCATCCATTAATTATTTTGACTCCACCATTAGGGATAGCATTTATAACATCAAGCCATTACCAAAACGAGCTACAAGAGCATTTTTTTCTTTCTACCTTCAGTGCTTTTCTTGCTTTTCATATCTTGCTTTTACCCTTCTAGTCTTCCATGAAATGATGGAACGAATGGAAGTGGAGAAACATTTACACATTGTGGTCGTTTTTGGTCTCTCAGAGAGGCTTAAAGAAGCAATTTTTGCTTCGTCTCCGCTTCTGTCACTAATGGTTTTGCAACTTCAAGAATGTGTATAAATATTCAATATGCCTGCACTAAATGAGGTCTCGTGATTGCGATAATTAGCGGCGATTTTTCACTTGGCAGGCTTTGCTCAAGACAAGGAACATAAACAAAAGCTTTTACTACAGACTTTTCATTTATTTATTTTTGATTGAAAATAAATGTATACTATACTGAAAAATAAGAGCACAAATTAAATGAGGGTAAAAGTCAAATGGTTAAAAATTCTATTAAAAGTTTATTTATCTTCGACATTAACATTAGAAAAATATTTTCAATAATCCTCATAATTGTTTTAAATAAATTTTATACATTATTATTATATTATTTATATGTTATCTATTTATATATTATTATATATTATTATATATTGTTATTATATCTGATTTTTATTTTCACTTTGAAAATCTTGGTTAGGCTTGGGAGATTTAAATTGGTTTTCTTTGATTAAAGGGACACAAAATGACTTTTGGATGGTGATTGTAAAAGTAAAAAAATTAAAAATTTTATTAAAATTGTTATTATTATTATTATTCTTTATCTTCGACAGTAATATTTAAAAAATGTTTTAATAATCATCATAATAGTTTGTAAAATAAATTTTATATATTAAAAGGGGATATCTTAAATTTCATGAAAACATGGTTGGGCTTGGATTAAAATAGAAGTTTTCTTTAATGAAGGAAAGGGAGACAAAATGACTTTGACAAAAATGAAATGAGGGTAAATTAGTTAATAATTCAATTAAAAGTTTATTTATCTTCGACATTATTTAGAAACAAAATTATCTTCAGTTTTCAATTAAATTTTTATATATTAAAGGGGATGTCTGGATTTTCACTTGAAAACCTTGGATTTCTTAGTTTTTCTTTGATGAAAAATGAGACTGATTTTGATGACAAAAATTAAAGGGGGGTAAAAAGTCAAACCGTTAAAAATTCTGTTAAAAGTTTATTTATCTCGACGTTAACATAAATATATTTCGATTATCATCATAATAGTTTGTAAATAAATGTTATTTTATTTTTAGATAAATAAAATTTTAATAGACATTTTGAACCCTCCTGTAATTTTTTGTCATCAAAATCATTTTGTCCCACTTCTATCAAAGAAAACCTTTATTTTCTTCAAGCCCTTCAAGGGGAGTGTCAATTTTCACTTAAAAATCTTGGTTTGAGCTTGGAGAAAATAGAGCTTTTTTTGAAAGGGAGACAAAATGACATTGATGACAAAAATTAAATGAAGAAAAATAAATTTAAAAATATAATTTATCTTCGACATTAAATATTAGAAAATATTTCAATAATCATCAGAATTGTTTAAATAAATTTTTATTATAATTATTATATTATTTATTTTGTTTATTATTTATATATTTTTCATTTTCACTCGAAAATCTTGGTTAGGCTTGGAGTAAAATAGAGGTTTTCTTTGATGAAAGACTTTTAAATGAGGATAAAGAAGTTTAAAAATTCTGTTAAAATTATTATTATTGATCTTCGACATTATATTAGAAAAATATTTTAATAATCATCATAATAGTTCGTAAAAATTTTTATATATGTTTATTCTTCTTGAAAGAAAATAGAGGTTTTCTTTTGAAAGTTAAGAGTAATTTACTTAGTATATAAAAATGAATACATCAATCAGAAAATTTCTATTTCTTAAAATGCATTTTATGCTTTTTAAAGAATCTTTATTAATTTAATTAATTGCTTTAACTTTAATAATTTTACATATTATATTAACGTGTCGAGAAATTCTTTTACGAATATTAATTTTCATTTTTATCGTTTTTCTCTCTGTAAACCTCTCAAATGGTGCTTCCTTTAGCTGGATAGCTACAATTTGGCATGTAAAACCTATAACTTTTATCTATTTTTTTCATGGTTTAATTTAAAGGAAAAATAAAAATAATTTTAATAATAGACTAATTACAGAAATATAAACTTATAAGATTTCATTTAACGTTCAAAGAAAAAATTTAGTAAAAAAGCCATCTATAATATCAAATAATTACTTTCATACATTAAAAAGTTTACAACGATAATTAAATCAATCCATATGATGAACAAGAATTTTTTTTTTTTTTAAATTGTATTTTTGTTTATACTAATCTAATAACAGGTATAATTAATGGTATGATAATAAAATAATAATAGACACAAAATCTAATGTTAAATATCATTAGTAATAGTGCGAAAGGACGAAAATTCTCAGTCTTGTTTAAAAAAAAATGAAATAATCAGTGGGCATAGCGACAGCTTCACCAGTCAAACCTTTAGCCGGATAGCTACAATTTGGGCACGTAAAAAAAATATATATTTTTGTCTATTTTATTATTCTTTTAAAACATTTATTCATGAATTATCTTAAAACATTTCAAGTGAAAAGTAATTAAAAATGTTCTAAGGATCTAGAAATAAATGTTTTAAAATAATTCATGTATAACTAAGAAACTGTTCTTTTACCGCAACAAGTAACTTCTTTGATTTTTCATGTTCTTGTTGTGAATAAAATTACACTTCTGAAAAGCAATTTTGTAAATGCATGGCTTGGTTATGGAAATCCCTGTACAAATAGTTGCACAATACTGCTTTCTGAGTTCAATTAAAAATAATCTTCTGGAAGTTTGCACAAAAACAATTTATCACGATTACTGTAACTGTACTTTATACAAAGTAGCAAATAATAACATTATATCCTTCAGGGCTCTGCAGAAAATCTGGCATACATGTAGAGGTAAACTTCGATCTAATTTTCCCTCAAATAAATCTAATGTTAATATGTCACCATTTCTGTTTCATAATTTACCACATGCACCTATTTATTAACTCACTATAGTTCATAATTTACTCATTCTTTACCATATACAGGCTTCAAGTTGCTTCATGCCTGAAAATTACAGTCGGTTATAAAAGAAAATCTAACCGACACACATGGTTCATAAAAATTTTTTTATGAACGTTTTAAAAGATACATGAGTAAATTTTAAGGTCTAGTTTTACCAGATAAATCTAATGGTAATATCTCATCCGTTTTATATCATAATTTAATATATGTACCTATTTATTAACTTAGCATGTTTCATAATTTACTCATTCTTTACCATACGCAACCTACAATCGCTTCATGCCCGAAAATTATAGTCGGTTATAATGATAATCTAACCGATACACATGGTTTATAAAAATAATCTTTCATGAACATTTTTTTATTTATACAATTTCCATCTTACTACAATAGACATTATATAAATAGTCAAATTAATATCACATGATTTATAAAAACAAAATCCTTTTTCTAGTTTTCATATGTACCTATTTCTGAACTCATCATATTTCATAATTTACTACTCATTCTTTACCATATGCAGCCTACAAGTCACTTCATGTCTGAAAAGTGTCGTCGGTTATAATAAAATCTAACCGATACACATTGTTTATGAAAATAATCTTTCATGAAAATTTTTTATTATTTATACGATGTCCGTCTTACAACAATAGACATTAGACAAATAGGCAAATTAATCATGATTTATAAAACAAAATTATATTTCTGGTTTTCATAATGTACCACATGTACCTGTTTCTTGGTTACAAGTTTGCCTAAAAATTATCGTCGGTTATAATGATTACATTATAAAATAATCTTTATGAAATTTTTATTATTTATACAATGTCCTTCTTACTACAATAGACATTAGATAAATTAATATCACCTGATTTATCAAATCCTTTTTCTAGTTTTCATTTACTATTTCGAACTCATCATATTTCATAATTTACTGCTCATTCTTTATATGCAGCCTACAGCATGTACTGAAAAGTGTCGTCGGTTAGTCGCTAATCTTTCATGAAAATTTTTATTATTTATGCGATGTCCGTCTTCTGAGACAAATAGGCAAAAATATTATCGTCATGTTGCCTGTTTCTTAACTTAACATAATTTACTACTCCTTCTTTATCTAACCGATACATGCCTAAAAATTATCGTCGGTTATAATGATTATCTAACCGTTGCACATAGTTTATAAAAATAATCTTTCATGAAAATTTTTATTATTTATACAACGTCCCTTTTATTACAATAGACATTAGACAAATTAAATAATATCCCATGATTTATAAAACAAAATCATATTTTCTGGTTTTATAATGTACCATTTGTTTCACAAATTTCATAATTTACAACTCATTCTTTACCATATGCAACCTACAAGTTTATAATAAAATCTAGCCGATACATGGCTTGTAAAAATAATTTTCATGAACATTTTTTTACATACATGAGTAAATTTCACAATCTAACTTTACCACATAAATTTAATGTTAATATGTCATCATTTATATTTCATAAGTTTACTAGATAAGTCCTTCATGCCTGAAAATTATCGTCCGTTATATTGATAATCTAACTATGAACATTTTAATTATTTATACAATGTCCATCTTACTCCAATAGACATCAGACAAATAGACAAAATAATTAATATCACAGGATTTATAAAACAAAATCTTATTTTTGGTTTTTATTTGAAAGAAGGAAGTGGAAAGAGGAAATTTTGAAGTTCTAAATTGTGCTAATAACGCCGCATACCTACACGGCTAGGCATAATCTAATCAAAGAATGCTAATTCGCGTTAAGAAAAAAAAATCTACCATTTTGCTGATGACGTCAATCCTTGGCTTTTTACAGAGGGAAATACCGCAGGTGACAAAACATTTAATTTACGACAGAGAAGACTATTCTGGTATTTAGGATATTGCTTCACGTGTTCCCTTTGTCTCTGACTAATGTCCTCCAACTTGTAGGGTTCCGGCACGCTTTTTTCAAAGGCCTTTGGTATTTTTTTTTAGACAATGGCGACAGTATTAATTAATGCTAATCTGTGGCGACAGTACGGCTTTGCCTCTGGAAGACTGAAAGAATACCAACGGTTGCTTTCAATGACGCTCGAAGTTCTCAGCAATTCTTTGAGAACTTTTGTCCAATGCTCTTTCTGTACTTATCTGACTTCAAACAAAGTGGTAAACAAAGCCTGCATATAAACTGCACATTATGGATCTGAAAATGCTAGCCTTTTACAAAGAAGTTTTTTGCTGTTATTATCACGGATAATTATCTATAAAATTGACTTCTGTCTCAAATTGACCTACTTAGAAATATAATGACATTTACGAGTATGGCTCTTTTAATCCAATAGAAGAATAAAAGTCAGCAGCCACAAAAGGTTTTCAATTATGTTTGTGTTTATCAGTTTTTATTCACATTTTAGTAAAAGCGTGATTGAAATATAAATTATCTCAAAAGTATAATGTAGATTAGTACCCTAAATTTGTGAGAATTGCTTCTCTATTGTGAAAAAATAGAGCTAGAGAACCAGTTTTTCATTGTCTATATTGTAGGAAAAATTCAATACGCTATCAGATTTAAGTAAGAGTTATCAGTTTGTATTCAAGTACAAAACAACATCTGAAATGATAAATATATTGATAACAATATTTGGATTCAAAAATTTTCTAATATAACTCTAATAGCATCTAGTATCTACCAATGATAAGATGACTATTTCTCACTGATTGGAAGATTTTAAAATAATAGTTAGATTCAATTAAGTGATTCATATGGAAAGATATTTTTGATACAATTTAAATAAAAATAGAATACCTAAATTATTAAAATTATTTGTATCTTAATTGTATATAGCAATATAACACTACTTGGATTACAAAATTTTCTACTTTAACCAGTCTAATAACGTCTATCATCTACTAATGATAAGATGCCTGTTTCCCATTGATTGGAAAATTCCCAAATAATAGGTAAATTCAGTAAGTGATTCATATAGTAGGATATTTTGATAAAATTTAAATAAAAATAGCACCTAAATTATTACAAAATTTTGTTTAGTTTCTAATTACCTTATAAAATTATTACAGAAATTATATTTTTGCATAATTGTTCGAAACATGAAATATAAACAAATTACTTGGAACACAATTTGGTATAGAAAGAAATTGGTTTTAAATTGATTTTTAAAGTCATTTTTAATTCAATTTTTGGAAAGGAATAATTACTTAATAATGATTTTAATTGGACATATATGTATTCTTATATACATGTAATAACGTAATTGTATGTAATATGTAATATAATGTATAAGTCTATATGTAATTGAACATATATAAATTAATAGTATATAGCAACCACGCAAATTAATTATTTTTAGTTAAATGTTTTGATTTATTTAAGTGGAAATTAGAACCTTAAAATGTCAAGTAACTATATGATTAAATCTATTTATACCACCTAAAATTTGTTCAAGTAATTAAATAAAATAATATTTTTTGATAATATCAGACAGTTCTTCTAAAATTTTAATCTGCAAACCTTGGCAAAGTTAATAGAAACTCACCCAAAGGTTGTAATGTCAAACCTTATGGGTATTTCATGAAATTATTCTATCTTTAATTAAAGTGAAAGTATTTTTATCTTGAGACTTGAAGATAATTCTTCCTTGATTCCGTTATGACTTAAATAAGTTGTTAAAAGTTTTTTTTTTTCTTTTTTTTTTTTTTTTTTTTTTTTTTTTTTTTCACTAGCATTCTTTGGAACTGAGATTTCGCAAGTGCTGTGACAAACTATTCATACATGATATATTTGATACATTAAACATTCTGTAGTATGGCTCATGTTTTCCTTTTGTGGATATATATTGGTCTTCAACTATTTTATTTTTTTCTGCAGAAAAACTCAATCCATGATTTGATAATTAACAAACAATTACTAAATCTAGAAAATATTTCTTAGTTTAGAGATAAATGGTCGAAATTTCAATGCATTTAAATTTTGCAAAATCTAATAGTTGATTTTAATAAATATTTCGCTCGTGTTGCAACAGAATGGCATCTTTTTGTGCTTATATGAACAATGAACAACTATTATTGAACTAATATAATTTTCTTTCTTTGAAAAACTAACATTTCTCATATCAAATAAACGAAGAAATTCAAAACCCAGTAAAGCCATACCACAAATCTTAAATCTTTTCTGAAGTCATACCTCAAAAAATACCACAAATCTTTAAAAAAAATGTATACGATCAAACTAAGAAAAAAAAAGCACTTTAATAACTTCTATAGAATTGCTTTGTTATCTTCCTTACGAGCTAGTGGAAAGCTACAAGTATGCGAAGGATAAATCCATTTTTTACCTGCGCTGCTTCGGGCCTGTTCCTCAGAAGGGATTCGCTGCGTGAGGCTGATTTATTTCTCAAAACCCATACATGGAGAAATATTAATGGATCTATGGATCCTCCTTTTGCTTTTACCTCCTGTGATTTATAACGATCAAAGATTTTTCTCAAAGGAGATTCCCTTCTTCTTTATCAGTGTTCTAGCACCAAGCAAAAAAGCTACTTTGATTTACTTTGTCAAAATGTCATGTAAGAGAGGTTAATTTGTTTTCTTCGGGATTTAAAAAGTTCAGAATTAACATGTAAAATAAATCTAAAAGCATAAAAGCTTCTTTGTGTGATAGTGAAGAATTTCAGTGAACTATCACAGTGACCCGAACTGGTCACTTAATCACAGTCGTGGTGAGAGATGCAATTTAAAATTTCGTGTTAGTGCTACTGCAATAATATGCAAATTCCTTTCGTTAACTATAACTGCCAATTATTGTAATCAACTTGAATTTTTTTAAAGTTTATTTAGTCATTTAGTAGACTTACGTTTAGGGTTGATTTCCGGTTTTCAATTTGAATTAAAGTTATCACAAAGTTTACTAACCACAATTAAAAAAACTGTTCAATTAAACTGTTAAGTTCAAACTTGTTCCACTATTTAAAAAAAGCTTTATTTTAATACGCAATGCTTATTCTTTATGATGTTTAACTGATGAATCCACTATGCTTTTGATTACATTATACTACTATTATACACCATTACATCACTGTGCTCAGAACATAAACTATCACAGTGACCATAACTCTTCGTAATTTATCTGAGTGATCACTTTAATCACAAACGCAGTGAGAGATGCAATTTAAAATTTCGTGTTAGGGCCCCTGCATTAATATACAAAAACTTTTCGTTAACTATAACTGCCAATTATTGTAGTCAACTTGAAAATGTTTTGTAGTTTATATAGCCATTTCGTAGACTTAAATTTAGGATTGATTTCCGGTTTTTAATTTGGATTAAATTGTTCGAAAAGTTGATCAAACCCAATTAAATGTATGTTTTCCACTATTTAAAAAATCTTTATTTCCCCCAACATTCTTCTTCTTCTTCATTGGCGCAACAGTCCCATGCCGTCTGTCTGCTGGCAGGTTTCAGACTGCAGATGCTATTTTTTTTTTTCTACGGGTTAGGATTGTCAACCCTATACCCAACAGTTATATAAGACCGGGGCCTACTGTTGAAAGTGGATTCGAACCACTACAAATATCCATGGTACCACCGGGACTAGAACACGGCTCCAGTGGCACCGGCGCAACTAACTCTTATATTTTTTTTCATAATTTTGCAGCAACTGCTTCTACTGTCTAATTATTTATTAGTTATTACTCTTTTTCCTAATTTGTATAATAATTGCTTTGATAAATATTTCCTTCAGCTCTCTGATTTGTATATTCTCCAATGTAGTGTTTACTGTATTACATTGTTTTAATTTTTTAACATTTTACCATATATATTCATATTTTTATGTATTCTCGCATTTCATATCCCCACCTTTTTTTAATTTTAAATTTTTTTGATATTCTTTTCAGATTTTGTAAAACTTTTCCTCATTGTTCGGCTTCTGTATCTCAAAAGTGAATTTTGCGAAATTTTCACGCCTACATCGAGCGCCATTAATTTCACTCGCATTATTCCCAAACTGCAGGGCAACTCAGCTCTAGGCACAGTGATGTGGTGTGATGTGGTGTAGTAGTAGTACTATTATACACCATTAAATCACTGTGCCCAGAGCTGATATCTCTCTTACAGTTAGGGGAAGGGAAATTATTAAACGAACATCCACAAGTGTGGCATCCTCTCCTCTTCTTCAAGCCCAATGGAAAAGCATTCCTAAATATGGATTTACCATCCCCACAAACCAAAGCTTTTGGTACAGCATCGTATTGTCAAACTTAGAGCCCTTTTGCACAAACTCTCTGCGCCTTTACTCAATAGAAGGCCTCTCATTCCAGCCACTTTAACTGATAAAATTACTTCACATAGCTGTTGCTGTCTGCAAATTCTCATGTTCTTTAGTATTAGCGCAAATTAAAAAGAATTTCCCACCCCTCCTTCCCGGAATAGTGTTAAGAGATTCACCTTATTCATCCATACCTTCCCCAAATCCTTACTTACGAGGTAAAAGTATCTTTATCGTTGGACCTTGGACTTGAATTATCCTTAGAAAGTTGGGCTTATCTTAAAAAGAGATGGGTGGAAAGAAATGGCAAAGGATCTGGTGGCTGTGAAAGTCAGAAACAATGGTAAAGAAAGGCTAAAAAATAGGACATTTTGAAAGAGTTGTCAGGAAAGTTATGGCCCAAAATGGGTTGTAGTGTCAAGTCAGGATGAACAACTTTCCAAAGACAACGTCAATTCAGACTTAACTTAACAGTAAACTTAATGCAAACTTACATCTATTTAAAAATAAGGGAAAAATGACACATGGGCTCCTATTTTTATATTTTTCTATTAACTGTCAATTTTTTTACGATCTAAAATCATTGATACATTTTTATTATTGTAATAAAATTTATTTTAACCTATCTATGTTAATTTTTTTATTTTTATTTTTATTATTAAGATGGGAACTTTTTAACCTATGCCAAATGAAAATATTTGACAATTTTGAACAATACAATCCTGGAATATAATAATTTAAAATATGAAACATAAAAATTTCAAGAACGAAATGAAAATATTTCAAAAATTCTTGATTTTCTCAATACAATACTTATTTTGGAGAATGTTGACTAAATTTTGAAGATGACTGAAAATCGCAATTTTCTTAAACAAAAACTAAAGTAACATAGATATATAGAATTGATTTAAATCATCACACATGAAATGGGATATAGTTTAATCATGTAACTGCTTTTAATTGTAGAGTCTTACTATGAAAATACGCTTTCTTCTATCAATCTTGCTAATATTTAATTCTTTTTTTTTTACAACATCTATATATGAACAAAATGAAGAAGAATTCAATAAACAATTAGAATGAAAGTAATTAGGTAGTAGTAAATAATCTGAAAGGTCAATAACATAAATATAAAATAAATTTGATGCATTTTTATATGTTTATCTTTATTTTTTAATAATGATTTCCTATTTAAATACTTTCGTTGTTATATCGACGAGAAAATATTTCTTTAAACGTTTTTTTTAAAAACATTTCAACAATCTTTCTAATATTTAATTGTTTTTTTACATTTATATATGAACAAAATGAAGAAAAATTCTGTAATCAATTAGAAGTAGAATTCAATTAATGAAGCAGAAATCAATAATTTCAGTTTTAATGATAGTCATCGAAACGCATCAGAAGGGTTAATAACATTTTTTTCTAATGCAGCTGGAAAATACATAGACAATTGTCTTTTATACCATAAGCAATGGCCGCTGCACCCCCGTCCCGTCACTTACTTAGCACTACCCCGGGATGTGTGTGTAGCTTGAAGATAAGCTACGGACGTGAGTAAATAGTAACAATACCCCCCGCAACGCTCTACGATCATGTTAGACCGAGACCTACGGATTAAAGTAGATTCCGAACTATTACAAACATCCATGGCCCCCGGGACTCAAAACCAAAACCTGTAGCACCGAATGACAGAGCGACAGTCACTCGGCTATCAGGCCCCTTATATTAATATCTAGCTTTGTATAAATTATTTGAAATGAAGTGCATTTTGCAATTCAAAACATAAACAGAAATTTATTTATTTATTGAAAATTTCCTGAACCATATTTCCTCCTAAATTTAATATGCGATCCTTCAAGTGATTCAAATATTTAAAGAAACATGTAATCTTAAAATTAATGATTTCGTTAAATAAAAATAAAACATTAAAATTTACTTCTGGAAATATTTTGCGGTTGACTAAATGAGTTCCTTTTTTTTTTTTCCCACAGAAGAAATTAGGCATTCTAAATTGAATTAAAAACAACACGATTGTATGAACAAGTAACTGAACCAAAAAGTTCTTTTTCTCACCACAACCGGTACAAATCAATCATCGTATTATTGCACTTCTGAATAACATAAATTAAATGTGTTGTATTTTTTTATAGGTATATTTATTTTCCGTAATGATTTTCTATTCAAATACTTTTGTTGTTATAGAAAAACATTTCTTAAAATTTCACCAATCTTGCTAATATTTAATTCCTTTTCTACAATATCTATACATGAACAAAAAATTCAATAATCAATTAGAAACAGAATTCAATTAAAGATTTGGTTTGATTTGTCACTCTACGGCCATTTTGTGCACACTTTGGGCCAATTAGACCGGGACCTACAGTTTAACGTGAATTCCAAACCACTAACAGACATCCATGCCATCGCCAGGATTCGAACCTAAAAGCCTGTGGTACCAAAGGCCAGAGCACTAGCTAATTGGCCATCAGGTCGCTTAAATTAATGAAGCAGAAGTCAATAATTTGAGTTTAGCTCATAGCCATGGAGGGCATAGACGTTATAAAAAAAAGAATTAAATGTTATCAAGATTGGTGAAATGTTTAAAGAAATGTTTTCTCGTCGATATAACAACGAAAGTAGTTAAATAAACAATAATTACGAAAAATAAGGATAATTATATAAAAATATAACAAATTTAATTTATAATTTTGATAATAACATAAATATTATTATACCGCATCTGAAGGATTAATAACAGAAACGTAAATTAAATCATTGTATTGTATTGTAAATATGTTTATCTTTATTTTTTCTAATGATTTTCTATTTAAATATTGATAGTTAGATCGAAAAAAAAAACCTTTTCTTTATGCTAATTAAGTTATATTTAAAAAGTGGCAGAAATTGTAATTCAGTATTATTGTGTATCCTTTTAAGTGAAAAACATATTTTATGTCCGTTTTCTTTTTTTACAAGAAATACAAATTGCGTTTAGTTTAAAAATCAAAACATATATTAAAAAATGAGATTGTTTTACAAGTAATTTACTAGAGTTGCAATGCTAAAAGACTATCATAACTCTTTATGCAAGTTTCGATAAACTTGGTCTACATTAATTACAACATGCAAAAATGAAATGATACATAGAAAATAATATATTATTGCTATATTATTCAAAGAGTAAATTTATATTCAGTCTGTAACTAATAATTAAATATGTAACTATTGACATAATTAATTTTTTATGAAGAAGATTCGAATCGAACAAGCTCTGTTCCTTATTGGTAGGCTACTCCATGCTTAACAGTTTATGCTCTGTTTTATATGCAGTTGGCGAAGTCGATTATTTAACTGTCATTTAAGCTTCAATCACGGAAACCAGATTTCAATGCAGAAAGCGTCTGTGCTTTTAATTTAATGTGAATGCCACTTTACTAGCAAACTGTATGTAATGGTCCTTTACAGGTCTATTCTTTTTAAAACTTGCGTATTACGTTTGCATGTTGATGCACTTTTGTAATTTTTAACCATTTCCTTCTAAATTCACGTTTTGTTTGGCATGTGTCATGATCAGAAATTTTTATGGGTTTAAAATGCCCACTTTGTGTTTCCAAACTAGTTTGAAATCCTGCAAGCTAAATCGATTCATAAAATTTTCCTGGCTACTTCAGGAATGGCTATGTTAAACCCCTGTAAACAATATAACCCATGTAAATAATATATACAATATGTAAACAATAGAATGTTCCAGTGTTCTGATAGAATGTCGATTATTTAACTGTCATTTAAGTTTACGATAGAATGTTCCAATAGAATGTCGATTATTTAACTGTCATTTAAGCTTTACGATAGAATGTTCCAATAGAATGTCGATTATTTAACTGTCATTTAAGCTTCAATCACGGAAACCAGTTTCAATGCAGAAAGCGTCTGTGCTTTTAATTTAATGGGAATGCCACTTTACTAGCAAACTGTATGTAATGGTCCTTTACTGGTTTATTCTTTTTAAAACTTGCGTATTATGCATGTTGATGCCCCTTTTATAATTTTACCCTTTTCTTCTAGATTTGCATTTTGTTTTGTATGTGTCGTGATAAAAATTTTTATGGGTTTAAAATGCTCACTTTGAGTTTCCAAACTAGTTCTAAATCTGATAAGCAAAACCGAATTCTAAAATTTTCCTGGCTACTTCAGGAATGGTTATGTAAACCCCTGTAAACAATATAACCCATGTAAATAATATATATAATATGTAAACAATAAAATGGTTTATGTAAACAATAGAATGTTCCAGTGTTCTGATAGAATGTCGATTATTTAACTGCCTTTTAAACTCACAATAGAAGCTTGTCGATTATTTAACTGTCATTTAAGTTTACGATAGAATGTTCCAATAGAATGTCGATTATTTAACTGTCATTTAAGCTTACGATAGAATGTTCCAATAGAATGTCGATTATTTAACTGTCATTTAAGTTTATGATAGAATGTTCCAATAGAATGTCGATTATTTAACTGTCATTTAAGTTTACGATAGAATGTTCCAATAGAATGTCGATTATTTAACTGTCATTTAAGCTTCAATCACGGAAACCAGATTTTTAATGCAGAAAGCGTCTGCGCTTTTAATTTAATGTGAATGCCACTTTACTAGCAAACTGTATGTAATGGTCCTTTACTGGTTTTATTCTTTTTTAAAACTTGTGTATTATGTTTGCATGTTGATGCACTTTTTATAATTTTTAACCATTTCCTTCTAAATTCACGTTTTGTTTGGCATGTGTCGTGATAGAAATTTTTATGGGCTTAAAATGCTCACTTTGAGTTTCAAACTAGTTCTAAATCTGACAAGCAAAACCGAATTCTAAAATTTTCCTGGCTACTTCAGGAATGGTTATGTAAACCCCTGTAAACAATATAACCCATGTAAATAATATATATAATATGTAAACAATAAAATGGTTTATGTAAACAATAGAATGTTCCAGTGTTCTGATAGAATGTCGATTATTTAACTGCCTTTTAAACTCACAATAGAAGCTTGTCGATTATTTAACTGTCATTTAAGTTTACGATAGAATGTTCCAATAGAATGTCGATTATTTAACTATCATTTAAGTTTACATAGAATGTTCCAATAGAATGTCGATTATTTAACTGTCATTTAAGTTTAAGATAGAATGTTCCAATAGAATGTCGATTATTTAACTGTCATTTAAGTTTACATAGAATGTTCCAATAGAATGTCGATTATTTAACTGTCATTTAAGTTTAAGATAGAATGTTCCAATAGAATGTCGATTATTTAACTGTCATTTAAGTTTTACGATAGAATGTTCCAATAGAATGTCGATTATTTAACTGTCATTTAAGCTTCAATCACGGAAACCAGATTTTAATGCAGAAAGCGTCTGCGCTTTTAATTTAATGTGAATGCCACTGTACTAGCAAACTGTATGTAATGGTCCTTTACTGGTTTATTCTTTTAAAACTTGTGTATTACGTTTGCATGTTGATGCACTTTTATAATTTTTAACCATTTCCTTCTAAATTCACGTTTTGTTTGGCATGTGTCGTGATAGAAATTTTTATGGGTTTAAAATGCCCACTTTGAATTTCCAAACTAGTTCTAAATCAGACAAGCAAAAACCGAATTGTAAAATTTTCCTGGCTATTCCAGGAATGGGTATGTTAAACCCATACGATAGAATATTCTAATTGACTCATTTGGTTTAATTTAGTTTGATTATTTTCCCAGTTCGACTGATATTAAAAAAAAAAATTGCCCTGAGAAATTCGCTTTACGGTAATTTTGTGCACACTTTGGGCTAATTAGACCGAGACCTACAGTTTATCGTGGATTCCGAACCACTAACAAACATCCATGCCACCGCCAGCCTGTGCTACCAAAGGCCAGAGCGCTCTCCAATTGGCTATCAGACCGCCCACTTGACTCAGGCGGAGGTTTCGAACACTGATGGGTATTGATTGAGTATGATTAATCAAATTGAATAATCATACCCAAAAATGGATTGTCATTTTAGGTATCTTTTTCCAAAGTGTGGTAACAAAATGCGAGTGCAATGTAGCAACCCCTCAAGGTACATTCTGGGTAAAGCTGAACGTGCTACATTCAAGCTGGCTAATGATCACGAGTTTAAATACTCGGTATTTGAAAACGGATTGTTTATTTCTGAAAATATATGTGCTATTAATTCCTATTTCTAAGTATCTATATAAATAAAAGGCAACGTTCTTAAGTGTGCCCCGTATGGACTCAAAATCTACTAGAAGATTTCATTGAAAATTTCCCAGTTTGTTCTTGTTAGTTCAGGAACTAACAAATTAATTAGAAAAGTTTGAATCCAATCCGACAGGTAGGGCTGTTGTTTTTTAAAGTTTAATTGAAGATTGAATTTTTAAAGATTTCGACTGTTCAGAAAAGATAATTTTTTCCTCAGAAACTTAATACATAAAGTTAATGAATGAAAAACTACAGAATTGTATTCCTATGCACAATCAAATAATTCCATAAAAGGAAAAATATGAAAAACAAAACATCAATGAAGCAGAAAATAAAAATTATTATCACACAAAATACAATTCATGTCAAATAAATGAATTGACTTAGAACTTCAATGTTACTTTATTATTATTATTGATATAGAACTTTATTTATTTCATATATATACGCAAATTTAGGAAGTGAAGTATTACAAAGGGGCTTGATATATATATATATATATAATTTGATTTTTAAATTTTTATCATTCTCCCCTGATGTAATGGAAATATAGTGAACCAGACACTTAGGATCAGGACCTGAGACACTTAATCTGTAACTGACGGGTTAAAGGGACAGTAGAGAGTTTTTGCATACCGTATTTTGACGTCAGTCATTTTTCTCCCTAGCGCGCATGCTCATAGGAAATTGCGCATGCGTATCTGTAATAATCTTTCCTATGAGCATGCGCTAGGGAAAAAAATACCGTATAATAAAAATACGGTATGCAAAAACTCTCTATTATCCGTAACGGGTACCTTAGGGACAATAGAGAGTTTTTGCTTACCGTACTTTAAAAATACGGTATTTTTTTTCTCTCTAGTGTGCATGCTCATATAGTAAATTGCGAGCATGAAAAAAGCAACTGTAATAATGCAAAAACTCTCTATTATCCGTTTCCCAATATGAGCAGTGCGCATGCTCAGGAAAAAAATGAGCATAGGAAAAAAAAATACCGCATTTTTAAAGTAAGGTATGGAAAAACTCTCTAACATCTGGGATTCCTCCCTCAACTTTGACCCATTGGAGATAGACTTCGACTTACGCATTTTTCGAGTCCATTTCAGACATTCATGCAAGATTTTTTAAGGTTTATTTCGCTTTACTAGTTACGAATCTAGGGGGCCTGAATGGCCGAGTGGCTAGCGCTCGGTACCACAGGTTTCGGGTTTGAGTCCCGGCGGTGCCATGGATGTTTGTAGTGGTTCGGAATCCACTTTAAATCGTAGTCCCGGTCTAATTGGATCGTAGAGCGTTGCGGGGATTGTTACTCCACGTCCATGGCTTATCTTCAAGTTACACGCGCCGCCTGGGTAATGCAAAAGTGAGTAACGTCTGTGCAGCGCTTGCCTTAAGGCATCAAGATCAAGCTGTCTAAGTGTTTGCCAGCTGCATTAGAAAGAAAAGTTAGAATCTAACGATCTAATATTTTTATATTTATTTCCTTCCTTCAAACTTATGAATAGATTTTTAGATTTGGCTTATTATATGAAAGACAAAACGTAAAATTTTTTATATTTTTACATTTCCTAATATTTTTTTTTAAATTTTCGTTATTAAACATTAAAGTTCGTATAACTGTTCAATACATCAACCTTCACTGACATAATAAATAAGAAACCCAATTATTTGTTCGTCATAATATCGAATGAAGAGCTAAACAAGTTACTTATATATATGTTATACATCAATAGCTCAATCAGTGATGAAGGGAAGACATTGCTTTCCGCGAGAACTTTTAGGGATAACTGCATAACATCTATGTATCGTATGGGAGGGAATCCGAAAACTCCAGCAATGTGAAATTGATATAAGGTCTGCAATATCGTCATTGCATTTACTCGCTTCCGAAAGCAGTACTTGCAACGGATGCCGACAAAGGATTCAAACCCAAATACTTCTGCACGCTTAGCTGCATTTGTTTCTGCCAAATCTTACTTAAAATATATCCCTTTGTGAACTTGCTCTTATTTAAAAAAAAAAAAAAAAAAAACTTTTTTTTTTTTCAATTTCATTTTTTTTTTCGAACTAAAGATAAAAGGTTGTTGGCCTATATTTGAGTTTGAAATGTTAAATTCGATTTTAAATAATAATATTAAAAATATAGTCTATTATATCTAGATATTTTCATACAAACAAAATATATATACTTCCTCTTTTTGAAAATCCACAAAATTAAAATTGAAAAAAAAAAAATGGTTATTCTATTTTAAAAGAAAAGCTTTATTATTTATTACTGCTTACTTGTATTACTTAAACTAATTAATTTTATTGATGTTATGAGTTTATTTAATATCAAATTTTATTAACATCAATTTATATTAAATAATTATTTTATTATAATTTATTCCAATTATTCATATCAATTATTTTAGTGAGAAAATATAGCATGTAAAAAGTTAAAGTTACAATACACTACGGATTGATGACAAAGCTTCATTTCAAGAAAACGTATTTTTAAATGCATGAGAGATTAGCATACAAGGGTGGAAAGCAATTGCAAAACACTAATTAGACCAGATAGAAGGTGACACCATAAAATACCGGTATGGGGGACTCTAGCCTTATAGACGCCACGATTCGAAAGTTAACGCTTTTAAAATCGTCGGCGATTGTCAAGTGCTTGCATACATTTCCCAATCGGTATCTTTTTACTCAGCAATTAAATACCGCTGATAATCTCGTGCTGTCAAACTGTCGCCAAGGTCGTGGCGTAAACAAGACATTTCTGTGCCTAAAATTCTCTTTAAAAAACAGCGGACGCTACAAAGAAATAAAAAAATTGGCAAAAATTTCTCTTGCCGTAATAAAAACGCATTTGTGCGACCTTGGTTATTGTTCTAAACGTCTCTCAGTTTATTTTGCTTGTCTATGTGTTTACGATCCTAAGTGATTTATACGCCGTTTTGACAAGTGAGATCGGTTATCAAGATATTAAGACGTGCCGCTTTTTTTTCCCCTTTCTTTTGTTTGATAGGAATTGATTATACGGATAGTTTGCTGTTAAAAGAAACGGATTAAATGCACTTTTATCTTTTTGTATTAAGTACTCGTGCCTTTAAGTCGACAGATAAATATGATATTCGTAAACTAACAACAACTTCTATTTTTCGGCATGGTTTTATTTACTATCTTTATGTTCTCTGTATACTTTGGGAAAAAATTTCACAATGATGCCATTTGTCCGAAAGACAATGCGTTGCTTAATTGTTAATGACATAACAATGAAACATAATTTTAAAGTAGACGTTTTAATTGTGAAATTGGCCATTCGGCATCGTTGGAGTTTCACACATAGACTTGTATGCCAAAGAATGATGCTGCAATTTAAAAAGATCAAGATAGAGCCATATCTGTTTGATATGTGTCTATACAACGACGTTAAATAAGTATTAACCATGAATATATAGTGCCATCTTATATAATTATATGATAAATGTTGTCATAATAAAAGTTCGCTTTGAAACTAATCAAAATTTTGTTGTCATCATAAAACAGAGTTGAAAATGCTTTCGGATTAGGTTCAGTTTGTGGACAAAAATTGATAGGATATTGTTCTATCAATTGTTGTATAGAATCAATCCAATGTCCATAAATCATCAATCCTTCTTGTCAAGCAATCATCAATCTTTATTATGAATCTATTTTTGTTATCATCAATTATGAATCCTATTTTTGTTTAAAATTTCCTCTGATATGGAAGTTATAATTAAATAATTTTCTTGCTTGAGTTGTATTCACAGATCAGATAATCCTTCTTAAGTGATCTTACTTTTAAGTCTGTTATTCATAATGTTATATATATATATATATATAGTCCCAAGTAATAAGATTAGTTAGATCATTATGCAGTAGTTCATCTTTTAGCGCCATATATGTCCACCATCCAAAACATGCTAGTACCTCCATAAAATCCTTCTTCCTTCAACTTATTAAAATTATATAAGGAATGGAGTGTAATTAAAGTCTTAAGAGCCACAATAATTGGCAGGATATTTCAGTACTCTCCAATAATAAAATAAATTTATCCCTTCATAACATCGATTTGCATATAAAAGCTGCATTGTTGTTGATAAAAGTAAAGTATGCATACACTAAAGTAGAGGTGGGCAAGATATTTTTAAAGTTGACACATGTATGGTTCAAATCGCTGCATTTTCTAAGAATAAAAAAATGAAAGAATAATTACCAATTTACTAATTTAAATATTAATCATATACTAATAGCCAATAGTATGAACTAATATATCAAGCGTGAATAATTATAAGTTGTTAAAATACAGATTAAATTTTAATTTTTTTTTTTTCTTTTCTAAATTTCACTTAAATGACTCACTGATACTTATGTTGAACATCCATACTTTAAATGTGTTTCCAAATTTAAATGTACCAACCCAGACTTGTATTTGTATTCTTAAAATTTATTGGTAGAGAATGATTGGTTGCAGACAAACCAGATAAAATATACAAACAATTTCTGCTCGAACGACTTTATTTTTGGAGTTATAAATTTAAGCACCTAACTGAAATTCTTGGGACCTTTTCCTATGTAATATTTTAATTTTCTTTTCCTAACCTATTATAATTACAATATTATATGTTACTATGGTTTTAATATTTTTTTAATTCATTTTTCTTCTTCATCATCACTACAGCCTATACAGGCCAAGGCAATCTCCATGACCTTACTTCATCTGACTCTGTCCTGAACAATAGATCACCATTTGTTGAATCCCAGATCCTTTAGATCTTCTCTTACGATTGAATCGACCCATCTGGTGGGAGGCCTTCCTCTTCTTCGGGTGCCTCCAATTGTTGAAAAAGTAACTTTTCAGAGTTGGATTTATGTCATTGTATCTCCAAATGTGTCCCAGCCATCTATTATGACTTGCTTTTATAGTTTTTACAATATAAGGTTTTTCGAATTTGTTGTAAATGTCATGGCTGTATTGTATTCTGTAGACATCGTTTTGCCTAACAGCCCCAAAAATTTTAATTCACCTCTAGATAAATAAGTTTTTAAATTAAATAAAGGATAAATTAAAATTTATAGATTTATTACTTGAATTACTGAAGAAGTAATAATAGACACACATTTTTAAAGGAAGAATGGAATTTTCTTAAACAATAAGAGACGTATAATGATTATTAGATTTTTCCAACTGTTCACCAATCGTTAAATATAGATGCAAAAAATAAAGAGATGTCAAGAACGAAAGGTGGGACTTGTTGCTAGTTAGATAATAATGAACACACGGTACAAGACGGGTATCTAATATTTCGCAAATTAATTATTTCGTCTGAATAAAAGAAACAAGTTCTTACCATTTTTTAATATCATAAAAATGAATTAATATGATTAGAAATCATGATTAATACTCAGTGATTTACATCCAATGATGTTGTTCGCACTAAGAAACTTAATACTCATTCTATGTATTAGAACAGAGATCTTCAAACTAAGAGAGCACTATCAATCTGAACCCGTCACAGATTATTTTGATTACATCAAAAAAATGTAAAATTTACAATGTAAGGCAAATCATACAAAATAGTTGTCAGGTATTTTTGTGTTATGATCCACTAAGAAACACAAATATTATACATAAATTGAGCATTTCAACTGTAATTAATGATATAAGATTTGCCTTAAAAATTTACAATAAGTGACGTACATAGATCATTCACATAATCAAATTAAACATTATAATTATGATTAAGAAGATACTTGTAGCTGTAACTCTCCACTGAAAATTGCTTGTAGTTGTCAGTGAAAAGTTAAATAGAATATATATGATTATTTTTCTTTCTAATGCAGCTGGCAAACACTTAGACAGCTTGGTCTTGGATGCCTTAAGGCAAGCGCTGCACAGGCGTACTCACTTTGCATTACCCAGGGGCGCGTGTAACTTGAAGATAAGCCACGGACGCGGAGTAACAATGCCCCCGCAACGCTCTACGATCCTATTAGACAGGGACCTACAGTTTAAAGTGGATTCCGAACCACTACAAACATCCATGGCACTGCCGAGACTCGAACCCGAAACCTGTGGTACCGAGCGCCAGAGCGCTAGCCACTCGGCCATTCAGGCCCTATATATGATTATAAATATTATGTTTAATATTAATATAAATTATATTATTATATATAATTATTATATATTATGCTATATATAAATATTATATTTATAATATAATATAATATTAATTTAATATTATATTATATAACTATATAATATATAATATAATATAATATATATAATATAATAATATAATATAATATTAATTTAATATTATATTATATTATAAATATAATATATATGATTATACAGTCCACTACAGTTCTGTTTTTTTACTACAAAATGGCGTTCGACTAACCAACCTTAATTAGTATTCTTGCGTAATTTAGCCGTTCTAGTATAACATAAAATGGCATCTCTTCAATGACATGTCTTTGAAACTTGCCCACAAATACCATCCGGAATTGCGAAGGTCCCTGTCCGATTAACTCCGAACAAAAATTTGTGTGTAATTCAAAATTACACTAAATTTGTATGAAGAGCCTAGGTCTTGGCCTTTGGGGCTTAGTGTGTGTGGCCCTAGTTAGGCTGAAAAATTTGGAGATTCCTATATTTGAACATACAATATGAAATTCACAAATAAATTTCTCTAAACGCTTGTGATTTCTCTAATATAATTACGTAATTCAGCTACTCTAGTGTAGCACAAGTCCGTCGCAATGACATGTTTTTGACAATTGCCCACAAATACCAACTAAAATTGCAAAGGTAGATACGCCACTCTCTGGTTAGTTTGAAACGAAAATTTGTGTGTAATTCAAAATACAGTTTGGGGATATGAAGATCTAGCTACATCTTGGCCATTGGGACTTAGTGGAGGTGTTAGTGTAGCTCTAGTTAGATTGAAAGTTTGGGAAACATATACTTTAGAACATATACATAAGAAGAACATATACTTTTTCCAAACGCTTGTGATCCTTTAACATTCAATTACCATAATCATATCAATTAAGCACTTTCCTATACAACTTAAAAGATTTCACTTTTATTTCCCAATCCCACTTTAATATTTGAAATCATACTGATGCATCGAAAAACTTTCCTGGATAACAAATATCCATTGATTTTCCTTTTGATTCAGAATAGCTAGTTTAATTGTATGTATCCTGCATTATTCTATGGTTTTATTTCCTCATAAAGCGGAGTAAACGTCTGAACTGCCACTCCAGAGAAGATTGAAGTAACGAGTAGGAAAAGAAATACAAATATGTTGAAATAGCCACACTTTGTGAAAAAACTTGAAGCACAAGGTGATTAGAGCACAAGTGGGCAATATCCACTCACCTAAGACTTATTATTTTCTGCTTGCACAAGATGTTCTTAAATGGTTATTTTAATGTTTAAAAAAACTATAAAAAGACGAGGGAAACATGTTTATTTGTTTAAAAGAAAATCAAAACGTTATGAGTCAGTAGGGTTTTTAATTTCCCTCTCTATTTCTTTTCATGCAATACACTTTCTATTTCCATAAATTATTATATTCACTGATGAATTGAGTTAGGTAAAGTGGAGCTAACATCTTATTCTGACCAATATTGCATTTTTAATTTTAATTATCTGTATAAACACAACTAATCGTTAGCGATACTACAACTGTATGACACAATCATCTTTCTGCTGTAGGGTTATTATTGTTTGAGTGTTTTTTTTTTGCTGGGTATAAAAAGCTGGGTAAGTTCTTTACCTTTCATTCCAGTACTCACAGCTACCTCAGTTCTCTATCAGTTTATGAATGGAAAATTACTTAAATCTACACCTTCCAGAATACCTTTTAATTAAAAAACTAAGATAAATTATAAGATAAAAATGAAAGGTGTACAATATTGAAAGAATAAAAAATGATTATAAGCATTCAGGAGAAATGAAAATATATTGGTTTATTGCATCATTTTTTTTAAATTTATAGAGAATTTTAGCATCATGTACACAAATATTCTGTGTATTCCAAACATAAAACAGCAAAATGTTTTTGAACTTGAAATGAAGAAATGGGTGCCAGAGAAAATTCACCCAATATTTTAGGTTATTAATTTACGGTTCATTTCTTGGAATGATTAGCATTATTCATTTTCCCCTAAAAGTTTATTTAAAGCCTTGTTCATTTTCATCTGAACCTTCAGCTGTATATAATATTTTCGTGCCACTGAAGTAAAAATATTCAAAGGGTTAGTAGGGTCTTTAAATATTTAAGGTGCCAAGATTCTCTAATGGACATGAGTGTGGATAATGGAAAGGTTCTAAACAGGAGAAAAAATCTTCTTACCATAAAGATTAAATCTTTTTGAGAATGTTGGAAAACCTGCATAGATTGAATATGTTGGAAATAGATCATAGAATTGAATATTTGAAAGAATAAAATCATAGATTTAAATATGTTGGAAAAATAGATTGCATAAATTTATGAATTTGTTGGAAATAGATCATAGATTGAATATGCTGGAAAAGATTTTTCATAGATTGAATATGTTGAGAAATAGATCATATTTTGAATATGTTGGAAATAGATCATAGATTGGAATATGTTGGAAATATTTTCATGATTAAATATATTGGAAATAGATCATAGATTGAATATGTTGGAAATAGATCATGGATTGAATATGTTGGAAAAATCATAGATTGAATATGTTGGAAAAGATCATAGATTGAATATGTTGGAAATAGATCATAGATTGAATATGTTGGAAATAGATCATAGATTGAATATGTTGGAAATAGATCATAGATTGAATATGTTCTTACATAGAGATTAAATTTTTTTTGAAATGTTGCAAATAGATCATAGATTGAATATGTTGGAAATAGATCATAGATTGAATATGTTGGAAATAGATCATAGATTGAATATGTTGGAAATAGATCATAGATTGAATATGTTGGAAATAGATCATAGATTGAATATGTTGGAAATAGATCATAGATTGAATATGTTGGAAATAGATCATAGATTGAATATGTTGGAAATAGATCATAGATTGAATATGTTGGAAATAGATCATGACAGCTATTTAAATATATTTTCTGCACTAGAAAGACTTTTATCATTTTTTTAAACTTTAGGAGTGACTTCAAACATTTAAATCCCAGTAACTCAAGTTTTGTTACAAATTATTCAGGTAAAGATTTACTGACATATTTTGGAATAAAATCAAACTGTTAATGGTTTCTAGTTGCACTGGAATTTTCACACTTTAGACAACTTAGACCGGACCTACAGTTTAAGGTGGATTCCGAACCACTAACAAACATCCATGACACAGCCAGGATTCAAACCTGAAGTTTTTATTTTAGTGGCGAATAACCTCAGATCAGCATGACTTTCGAAAATAACCATATATCAATTTATTTTTTTTCCTTAATAATCCGCTCTTTTTAAAATGACCAATTCGTGGAAATTTTAGTGTTTGTATTCCATGCTATATTTGTGTGCAGAAAAGTTAGAATGAGATATAGTTCCCAAACAGAATATATCTTTAATGATCAGGTTAAGAGATTTTGCTTTACATATTTTAATTCATGGATCTTTTTTAAAGAACTTTATTTAAAGAATCATGCCACCCAGGATTCGAAACTGAAGCCTATGGTACCAAAGGCCAGAGGACTAGCCGAATGGCCTCCAGACGGCTAAAAATTTTTAATATAAAAAGCCTTATGTTTTATTCATATCTTTTACAATATTATATTGTATTTTTTGCATGACATTGAAAAAGATTCAATAATTTATGGTTTCAATTTCATTAATCTTTCAATAATTATCATTTATTTAAATCTTTTTCAAAGTTTTCAAATTTTACAAAAGATAATTTTTTGTTAATATCTAATGCAATAAAAAAAAGACAGGCATATTTAATGGCGTCCATTGCTCATGCTTATTTATTTCTTCTATAATCAAAATAATAAAGCAACATAATTGACACACAAGGAAACATACATGCTAATGTGTTAAGATTTTGATACGTAAAAATCGAATTCATGAAATTGACTTTTTAACTGCAGTTGTCATTCACGTTATTTATTATTATTATTATTATTATTTTGCAGTTTCTCTTTTTTGAAGTAAAAGGAAATTGCATGTATTTCTTCCAAGGTTGAAATGTTAAAGAAATCACAATAAAAATTGAAAAATTTAAGAGGTAAAAACAGAATTAGAAGAAAATCATTTTTGTATGACAGGAAATAAAATTACTGTACTTAGAGCAATTTGAAATATAATCAAAATATAAAATAAGGACAAAAGTTTATTACCTAAAGCTAATTTGAATCGAAACCACTTATTAAAAATTTCAATATTAAATGAGATATCAAAATACATATACATTTATTAATTTTGTAAACATACAATATTATATTGTATTGACCTAGATATTTACAACAATTGTATAAATAAATATTTGAGCAATTATAATGTTAAAATTAGGGGATTTTTGAAACTTATAAAACGCTTTTATATTTTTGATTAAAAGATACAAAACACAATGTCATAAAGTTTTTAGTTGTTATATTAAATGCTTAATATCCTATTAAAGATAGATTAGATTTCTCTAATATTCATAATGACACTGATGATTAATGTGTAAGCCATTTTTTTAAGTGTTACTTAGTCATAGGACTTATTATTACTCAAATGTGTCACTTAGGAAAATAATAAATATTTTTAAAAAGTTTTTTTAAATAAAAAATATGTACAACATCTCGTTTTTTTGATTTTTTTTTTAAATTAATTTAAATCTCCCTTTGTTTTTTAACCTCACATTTTGATCGAAGTCATAAATCTCTTACCACGATAACTTCGTATTCAGGATAAACTTCGTAATGCAGGATAAACAAAGAAAAAGAAAAATGACTCAGGGAATCAGTGAAAGAAAAGATTTATAGTGACACTATTGGCAGGTGTGAATCATATATTTCTCTTGTCTATGTTAAGTGTAAAACAGGATACTTATGAAAGACAAACAATAGTGATGAGGCATAATTAAACGACATAAATTTAAAGTTTAATGGCAATGTTTACTTTATTCAAGGCTCAATGTTAACGATACCGGCTAGAGTACAAGAGTGCTGAGATTCGAATCCGCTGAAGGTGTCCTGTCAGAAGATTCGATGGTATCTCTCACACGGATTGGCAGACTTCCTGGGGAGAGTTTTAACGTGTTTTCTCTCATATAACAACATACAATGACAGGGCAGTTAACCCACGAAATCCAAAAATAATGCCTTCAACGCCGATTAGGGGGTTGTTCGTGGACTACATTAGAACAGTAAGCCCACCGATGTTCAAAAATGGCAACGTTACACAATGAAAAATATGAAGTAAACGGTGAAGCTGTATCAAAGATTATGTTGTGTTGTTGTAACATATGGCTTTATTGAAATCAATCCATTACAATAAGGAACACACTCAAAGAAGGAACAAGCAGAACAAAGCCAACATACAGCAAGACAGCAAACGACAATAAGTCGGTCTCCCGCACCACAAAAATTCAAAGGGGGAGAGAGTAAATAAAGGGGTAGACACTTTATTTTTAGTCCATGAGGTCCCTGGCCTCCCAATAAAATTGTAAGACTTCTCCTTGGCGCTGAGCTTCCCTGTTCTGTCATGGACATTGCAAAAGATGTACTGAGTTCATTGTTCCAGCTCTACACATTGGGCAAGTGTTCGATGCGAGAACAACTATCCTGTTAAGGTGTTCCGCAAGACAATCGTGTCCGGTTCTTAATCGAAAGTTGCCAACCGCCTCTTCACATGGTTTTAGTGTTAAAGATTTTCCAGCTGTCTTGAATACGTATCAAAGATTATTGTAATAAATATAATAGTTTTGTTGCCTTCTGACTAACCTTTCAGTATTCGCTTAATTTTGAAATTTGTTAATTAATATTAAAATGATTTCTATTTAATTTGATAGGAAAAAATGCAATTATCAACGAATAAATTTTTTTTCCGAGGGGGGGGAGTTAATGTAAGTTAATACTTGTCTGTTAATAAAGAACACCCCCAATATTATTCAATTGCACTTAGACCTTTTGCATGACAAATACGACCTTAAAAATTCTGAATATATAGAATTCGCATCATTTGTCTGGATTAAAATATAAATACTAACTTAGTTTCTTTTATATCTTTTAACAATAATAAAAAAAAATAAAGTATTTGAAAATATGCAAAATTAATAACATAATGTGTTCCTATTTATATATTAAGGAACTGAAATAAGCTAGATGAAGCTACTATTATCCAGATGATTTGCTTTTAAGTTAACAAAAAATTTCTAAAAATTTTTCTCTGGATTAAATAAAAAAAAAAAACTATTTTAAATAATCTTATTAAATTAGGTTATAACAGATATGATAAAGTTAAACTTGATCCTTATTTTAATATTTGATTTACCTTTCAACCCTACTTTTAATTTTGTATATTATTTTACAACTGACATAATTTTTAGTGAGCAATAAAAAAAAAGTACAATTTTTTAAAGTATACAAATTTCCGACGAATAAAGCCAATTTTCAATGAATAAAGTCTATTTTCAATTAATTTTTCTAGTAGTTTTAATTATGAATTTGCTTGTACCATGAAAAATTTCAGCAGGGAGACAATTTTATTAAGAAACCTTTCAAATAGATAATTTTTTTTTGTGTCAAACACAAAAAATATCTTCTTCTGTGATGTGTTTCTCTGCTATTATTTGGCATTAACATTCATTATACTTATTTAATATTTAACTTACTTTTCATAAACTTTACGACATTTTTTGTAGAATACTAATTTATTCCTTTGAGATTAACAAAAAACTTCAATTTTTCCGATCATTACATATGCCAGCATATTCTTATAGGATGTCAAACTACAAAATTTTACAATCTTCTAGTAAGGATAGGAAGTGGAAAAGTTGTCCACCTTTGTACAAATATATATTCGTATACTAACAAAAAAAATGGCGATATTGGATTTCGTTAGAGAAGATTTTAAACAGTTTTGATTTATTTATGAGTATAACATAGTCAAGAAATCAGCGTTTACTTTTTATAACCAGACTTTTTCAATTAATCGTTACATTGTAATGATACTGAAAAAAACTGCATTAATTAAAAATGAACAACCAATTACAAATAAAAGATAAGTTAGGCTTTTTTTTTTTTTTTGGTCAGACTTGTATTAAAAAGTAAATTAAAAGTATTTTTAGATTACTTTATTTCAAAAATATTGTTAGGTTTTTATCCTTTTGTCAATCAGGACAGCTACAAATCTATGGCATATCACTGTCAGAAATAAATTTATTTCATCTGTATATATAGGTTGGACATTTTTATTACTGATATAATTATTTTTCCGATATTATGTTCGCAGTTACAATTAATGACAACTCATCACAAATTATCTACAACATATTAATTATAATACTTATCAACGGAAAAACTATTATTTCCAATAATTCTTCATAAAGATATCGTCTATATAACATGGTTTTGAAATCAACCTTAATTTACTTGAAATGCTTATAAGCTGTTAAAATTGACCGAAATAAATCAATGTCATATATATATATATATATATATATATATAATCATTAAATCACTCCAATTTATTCAACAAGTTGATAAATTGCATATTCTTATGGCTGAAAACAACGCGCTTTGCAAAATTACGTAATGAAGATACATGTTACCAATCCAATCATTCAAACTCCAATTTACACGAATTGCTGCCGATCGAAATTAAGTCTGCTTCAACAAAAAATAATAAAATATAAGCCACGTACCCCCGATTTAAAAATAATGGAGACATCAACAAAAACCCTTTATTATCATCATTGTCAGCAATAAATATTCGGGTGTATTTTTCTTAAATTGAAGCAAGAATCAGCCTTTCGTAATAAGGGAGTTCATTTCTTGAAGATATCTAGAAAAAGAATAAATATATAGGGAAGGAAGATAAAGAAAAAAAGAAAAATGTAGGTAATCTTTCTTTGTTAGCGTTCCGGCTATTACAGCCCGCTGTTATTAATGGAGCCCAAGGTGTTTGAGATCCAGCATGTGTGGAAGCCAGCTCTTTAAGGAAGAAAGCGTTTAATCAATGCCAGAAAACTTTCATTAACACGGATTGGTGCAAAAATAAAAAAGAAAGAAAGATGGAGAGGTCCTGGAATAATAGGCCGGGATAACTCTTGCACCGCATGAGGGGGACTAGGAAAAGGGAGGGTCGGAAACAAGATAAATTTGTTTATCAAAAAAAGAATGTCTCAATTTTTTTTTCAGCCTTTGGCTTTGCAGAAGGAATTGGAGTTGTGAGTTATGAAACGCATTATGGTAGACAGACAAAACTCAATGATTTGTCGCTCTGAAGAAGAAATAAGTAGTTAATGGGGAATGAGGAAGGATATGACTATTATGAAATAGCTAGGTGCTCGGCTTTTTTATAGTGTGACGCGCCAATCCTCTTTGTACATCTTATTTTTAAAGGTTCTGATTCATGTTTAAGAATCAGTGATGCACTTTATCAAGTCATAGTTCTCCGCTTAAGAATCTGAAAGGTAACACCATCCTTAGATTCCAATTGTAGTTTGGTGCAATAAGTAAACCACCCACTTATTTGCGTTTATATATATCTTATGGGTCCAGCCCACATTGTAAAAATTATTAGAAGGGTAATCACTTGAATTATTAATGCAATAGTTCATCTTTAATTCGTGCAATTCCATATAGAACCATGTTCATGTCCAACAAGTTCAAATGTAAATCCTTGAAATAGCACGGTAAATCAGTTTTTTTTATTATTCTCCGTAGAATAGCCGTAGGATGCTGAACTAATTTTTAACAAAAGCGGTTATTATTGAAAACCCTGTCCTTGAATATTCAATATATGTTTGGTTTTATATGTTAATTATTAACAAAATTATTTCTAATTATGCACAATTTTTGTAGAACTAATATATAAATAATATTCTTTAGTTATTATTATTCATTATCATTAATCAAATATTAAATTCAGTTTTTTTTTTTAACTTTTATTTATTTTTTATTTTATAATATGTAGACAAAAATAATAGACTTTTATCATTTCTCATTGAATAAGCTACATTTTTATTTGCTTAAAGTTTTGAAAATTATTAAGGAATTATAAGGATAAGGAATTATTCTGCATTTAAATAAAGAATTTTCCTGCCAGAAATTGAATCCTGATTTTATTTTGTTTAGTTTCAATACACTTGAACGTTGTAATTACAAAAAGTCATTTGCTTTTAACGTAATAATAGATGTTATTCTTAGTTTGCATATTGATACATGGAAGTTATATTTATTATATCCAGAACAGTAGGAATCCTTAAAACTATTTACAAATTCTTCATAGAGCTATAATTCAAAAGTGTAAATGAATCCTTGAGGGAAGTCTACATAAAGTATTGATACGTAAATAATATCTAAAACTGTTATATCTCAGTTTTGTTTGTAAGAAAATGTAGATTATTGTTGAGTTAAAAGAATTGCAATAAATTTCCTAGATTTCTACCTTCCTTACAGGATAAATCATTTGTTTTCTTTTCAAAGAATGAAATCCTAACCTTTTTTAATACAATTCCAATACACTTGTACTTCGTAATTTAAAAAGTCACTTGCTTTGTTAGTGTAATAATAATAGGACATAAAATATCGCCTTACCTTATTCTTAATTTGCATATTAATAAATCGAAATTTTATTATCATATCCAGAACAGTAGAAATCCTTAAAACTATTTACAAATTCTTCATAGAGCTATAATTCAAAAAGTGTAAATGAATCCTTATTATAAAGTTTTGATATGTAAATAACATCTAAAAATCGCTATATTTCAGTTTTGTTTGTAAGAAAATGTATATATTATCTTCGAGATAAAAAAGAAGTGCAATAAATTTCATAGATTTTCTACCTTCCTTATCGGATAAATCGGGTTTTTTTTTTCATACTTGAATCCAGCTATGCATTTTAAGAACTTAAAAAAAAATATTTAATTGGATAGCAGTCGCTTGAAGATAATACATACCTCACAGACTTTAAAATTCGCATGTAGAAAATTGACATAACTGCTGTTGAATTAATTGAACAGATTAACAACTTGTTTTGTAAAAAATATAATGATATGCAAATGAAATAAGTGCATTGACGTATTGTTTATTAAACTATTATAAGTACATTGCTTATTGAACTGTTATAAGTGCATTGTTTATTGAACTATTATAAGTACATTGTTTATTGAACTATTATAAGTACATTGTTTATTGCATTAATATAAGTACATTGTTTAGTGAACTATTTTAAGTGCGTTGTTTATTGGATTATTATAAGTACATTGTTTAATGAACTATTTTAAGTGCATTATTTATTGAATTATTATAAGTACATTGTTTATTCAACTAGTATAAATACATTGCTTATTCAACCAATTTAAATGCATTGTTTATTGAACTGTTATAAGCACATTGTTTATTGAACTATTATAAGTACATTGTTTATTGAACTATTATAACTACATTGTTTATTGAGATATTTTAAGTACATTGTTTATTGCATTAATATAAGTATATTGTTTAATGAACTATTTTAAGTGCATTATTTATTGAATTATTATAAGTACATTGTTTATTCAACTAGTATAAGTACATTGTTTATTCAACTAGTATAAATACATTGTTTATTCAACCAATTTAAATACATTGTTTATTGAACTGTTATAAGAACGTTGTTTATTGAATTAATATAAGTGCATTGTTTATTCAACTATTTTAAGTACATTGTTTATTGAACTATCTAGTATTGTCTTGTAATCTTTTAAATAAATAATTTAACATCGTTAATTTCCTTATATGCAATTTAAAATATACTTCTAATTCTTATTCTTATTGTTTTAGTTGCATTTTTTTTTAATTCGTACCTTTCCTTTAGGAAATAAATAAACCTTACTGCATATAGTTTCTTTTACGCACTTTTACTTCCGTACTAAAAAACAAGCCAGCATCTTCAATTCAATGAAAAACAAATTAATTTCTATCAATTTTGTTATCCTCCATCTATCTTCTACACTTGATTTGAAGCAGATACGCAAGAAGTTACCATTATTACAAAATCGAGATAAATTGCACATGATATAATTTTCATTACATGCATCTCCAGTTTGAAACGTAACCCATCATTAATTACATAATTTCTTTTACTTACTATTTTCCATTTCTATACAAATCTAAGCCGTTCCCATTTTTTGTTCAATACAAAGTCTTCGAAGATTAACTACTCGCAATTTTAAATCAATGTAAGCGCCATTTCCGACAAACTCTAATGAATCTGTCATCAAACTGCTGTAGGGCATCTTTTATATAAAAAAAAATTCCATTACATAAAAAGTGATTTTTTACCGTTAACGTGTCACTTTTGCAACAGTTCTATGCGGATCCCATTTTATACCTCGATATCACGCAGACATTCTTTTTTTTTTTTTTTTTTTTTTTAAGAAGGAAGCTACCACCTGCTTTCTTAATCAATGAACTCTAAAATCTCTTCTACTTTTTTTTTTTCATACATATATTTTTTTATCTAGTTTATATACCCGTGCACTTGCCTTGGATGTAGCTCTTCCGAACTTAAAGCTGTCACCTATCTCGATTGCCATTAATCTCTTTTTAGGGGTCACCTGCACCTAAGGCCTGAGTCTTTATTTTCGCATCTTTTTTTTTTTCTTCTTCTATATACCCATACCCAACAGAATTGATATAGAAGGGGCGGGCGAGTCGATTTTTAGACCCTAACGAGCCATTGACGGAAACTGGGTGATGAATAGGGGGTTAGCTTCTGATATTTGTCATTGCCGCCCACAGCAATAATTTTTTGCTCGCGGTGAATGTTTAGACAAAAATATAAGGTGCAAGATGCTCGCTTGCACGTACTGAAAGTGTATTAGATAACGCCATTTTATAGAAAACAAACTTTACAACAGAAATTTCATTTGTAAACTGGTTACAACTGCAAGTAAGCAGTATCATCCGAATTTAATTTACAAGAAATTTTGTATGTGTACGAAATGATATATAATGGCTGTTTATTGAATTGTTAACATCGGAAAGGACGGAAATAATAATACGGAAAGGACGTGATTTATCATACATAGAAAATGTATGTTATTGAGCATCCAGCTCATTTCTCATATAACAAATTTTGGAAAATGTCCCCGTACTTTCGTAATGGGTATTTATCGGAAGCATTAGTAGCCATTGATGATAGAGGTGAAATGCGTTTTCGAAGGTTGGTGCAAACAATTGGGGAATTCCTCACCATCAAAATAAAAAAAAAAGGGAGCTAAAAATGTTTAATACTTTTTAGTGATGAATGACCCTTCACATCCCTGTACTGTATATTATAATACTGAAGATTTAGTCTGTGTATTTTTGACAAGATGTATCTACTGGGCACGATTATTGGCAGCAGTAATCATGAGAGAGTACTGTCTCATGGAGAAGAATGGAGTTCAGCTTCGAATTTCTGCATATGCAGTAGAAATTCCAGTTTTTGTTATCACCAGAGTGACACAGTAAATGACAACAAATCGATTACTTGAGAGATAGCACCGAGTCACAAGATCCAAGCTTGTATGCCACTAAAACCAAATCAGCAACATATGAAACATCAGTATTGTCAATTTAGGGCGGAGTGAAGATCTTTCTGTCTTGATGTTAATGACGCTCATATTTTGGTTGGGGAGACCACGTGTGCGCTTGAACTGCACTGACCTAACACCAGGAGTTATGCTCTAGAAAGTTATTTCTGTGACAACAGAAGCACTCTCGTCTTAATCCCACGCACCTTGGCAGTAAATTTATACGTGAGAATGGTGAATGAACCAGTTGTGCTGCAATTTTTTTTTTTTATCGCTATTAGAGGGGGCGTTTTCAAACAAGATAATGTCAATTCTCAAACAGTTTCTATTACTCAACGTACTCTATACTAGACAGATACTAGACTATAAATAGGGTGTTGATATTTTGCTTTGTCCTACGAGATTAACCGAATTTTCCAGCACGTATGGGACATACGACAAATCTAGCGTCATTTATAACCAGCATGGATCGATGCTGATTTGACTGATCAAATGCAACAATAAAGGCAATAAATGCAATAATATCCTCCCATAAAATGGCATACAGTGCCTGTACTACACAATGCGTGAGCATTTTCATGCTTGTATTCAAGGAGACTAACAGCGATTATTAATGTGCTTACTGGGGAATACTAATTTGGAAAAGTTTGTTTGTTTGTTTATTATTTATATTTTTTATTATTATTATTTTTAAATGGTCATTTAGAAGTCGAGATATAGCTGTTTAATCCCGAGTTATTAGGATATCAAATTAACGCATTCAGTTGAATTTCTGAAAAAACGGTGTTTGCTACACAATAATATGACAATTCGCCAATTTGCTACATAATAATAGTCATAATAATCCACCATTTCATATTCGAAATGGCTCTTTACACAAATACTTTAACCTGTGAGCTTGAAACTTTACTAAAAAAATATGTTAGCTAGTTAAACGCTTTGCCTAAATTCCTTTCCTTTAATCTAATTTCTTGGTGTTGGGATGAATTTCCTCTTCCCCTCCTTCAGTGTTCTACCGATCTTAAAGTTTACTTCTTTCTTAAATTAATTAAACATAATGTTTAATTTCCTGCTGAAGACAAGGATTCTTCAATCTTACGGTAATTTTAACGAAACTAAACCATTTCTAATTTCAAGACAATTAAATTATTTAACAATTTTTAAAAACGCGACGAAATTATGAGCTATCATCAAACATTAAATTGCGTAATTCCTTTTCATCAATTAATGATGTTTAAATTGAGAAGTTACGTTAATTCATGTTTACTTGTCATGAATAATAATTAAGATGAATAATAATTAAGACAAGATCTGATTCTAAAGCAAACGAATGAACCGAATCATCTAACTATAAACAAAATACGAATATTTTGATAAAAATTTGTTAAAAAATATGAGAGCCATAAAAGCATATTTAAAAATAGGACAAATAAGTTTAAATATATATATATATATATATATATATCACATATATGTAAAAATTGGACATTATTTTTTAATTAGGAAACGATTTAACAAATTACCTTACTTTATAAAACATTGACATGTAAATTAAACATGTAAATGTACAAACATGTAAATTAAAATATACACATAATTTTTTTTTTTGCTAAAATTTGTCAAAATTGACAAAAAAAACCAAACATATTTGTTGAATTTATATAAACACTTCTAAATAAATAAATAGGATAAATATAGACATTTACTTGCATAAATGTAGACATATATATATAACACATGCATTGAATTAAAACAATGATAATATTCTAAAATATAGCTGAATTACAGCTAATCAAGTCATTTAGACAAAAACATAAGAAAAAAATTATTTTTAATAAAAAAGCCAATAATTCATCTGTAAATGAATATATTTAAAACCTTTTAGTTTAACGCGTATATAACATTATTATAGTTAAAATTTCTTTAGATAGAAAATTTGAAATAAATTTATAATTATGACTATTATTATATGGCGAATTATTATTGTGTGGAAAATTGGCGAGTTGTCATATAATTGTGCAGCAAATTGTCGAATTGTCATATTTTTGTGCAGCAAATTGTCGAACTGTCATATAATTGTACAGCAAATTGTCGAATTGTCATATAATTGTGCAGCAAATTGTCGAATTGTCATATAATTGTGCAGCAAATTGTCGAATTGTCATATTATCGTGTAGTAAATTGGAAAATTGTCATATTATTGTGTAGCAAAAGTAGTTTTTCAGAAATTCAATTGAATGTGTGAATTTGATATCCTTAACTAGTCATTATGCAGCTGTATCTCGATTTCTAAGGACTCTAGAATCATATTCAAAACTGTTTTCAAAAGACTGAACTTTAAAATAAACAATAAAAATTTCACAAAACTCGTGGTTATGACTATTATTAATAATTATGATTATTATTATATGGCGAATTATTACTGTGTAGCAAATTGGTGAGCTGTCATATTATTGAGTAGCAAAAAACCGTTTTTCAGAAATTCAATTGAATGCGTGAATTTGATATCCTAATAACTCGTGATTATACAGCTGTATCTTGATTTCTAATGACTCTAGAAACATACAACATTTTCAAAAACTAAATGTCTGATGTTCAAAATAAAAAATACAATATTTCTCATAGAAGTCGTGATTATTACTATTATTAGTAATTATGACTATTATTATATGACGATTATTATTGTGTTGCAAATTCGAGAATTGTTATATTATTGTGTAGCAAATTAACGAATTTTCATATTATTGCATGGTAAATTGTCAAATTATTGAGTAGCAAATTGGTGAGTTATATTATTGTGTAGGAAAAACGATTTTCAAGAGTTCAATTGAATGCCTGATTTCGATTTCCTAATAACTTATTAGAAATATAGATACAACTCTTTAATCATAACTCTAGAAACATACTCAAACTGTTTTCAAAAGCTAAATGTCTGATCTTTAAATAAAACAATACAAAAACTCGCAATTTTTTTCACATAAGTCGTGATTTAAAAGTAGCTGGCTATATTTTAAAGATGTAATGAGAAATTATTTCATAAACCAATTTTACCAGAACGCTAAATCAAAACCATGCCCAACATGATAATCACACGCTTCATTTGACGGTACAGTTTAAACTTAATTTGCTTGTGGCCACAAAATAATTTCTCTCTTCACCAAAAAAGAAAAAGAACTCTAAAGGTTACCGAGAATTTGATAATCAGAAGAAAAAAAGAAGATTTGAAGATTTTTTGAACTAAAACACAACCTTTTCCGGTAAAAAAGTTAAAAAAAAAAAAAAAAAATTCCCAACGGTGAATTTACCTGAGAGCGCTGGAAATTTATCACCTCCTTCTAAAAGGAAATTCCGAAACGCTCGATAACGAACACCACCTCAAATTCCAAATCGCCGTTCGAAAACGGAGGAAAAAAATAAATAAAACAGAAAAAACGTTTCGGAACAGGAAACTATCGGAATTTTCGAGATTTCTTTTAATTGAGCTTATCTGTGCGACAGACGAAGGTCCCCTTGAAATTTATTTTATTGCGAAACCACATTATCGATAATAATAAAAAAAAATAATGAAGAAGAAAAAAAGGAGGAAGTTGTTTTGTTTTTTATGCGTCGAAATAATAAATTAGCCGGAAGCGTGGTGGAGACCGTCGAGGTGTGGTAACGGTTGACAGGGACAGATGGACAGATTCGCCAGACGCCAAATGCAGTTCTTTTTGGCGGCACTGGTCTACAAAAGGGGGCCTCACAAATTAAAAATGTTTCATATAAATTCGACAAAAATATGCAAAAATCATGTTTTTTGTAATTCATATGCAGTGTCATCATAAACTTGTTGCTATATGCTTTTAAATTTAGTTTTAATTATCTATTATCATTACTATTACGTACCATTACAAACAAAATACTTTATTTTCAAAAGAGTATGCATTTAATCTGGACCACTTTTTTAATATAAAATTATTCAAAAATTGCCGGTCTAAAAAAGCATTTAAATTTAATTAAAAATATTATTAATTTAATATTATAAATTAAATTTTTTTAAATTAATAAATATTAATTTAAATTAATTATTAATTTAATTTATTTATTAAAATTAATTATTCATTATTTGAATTAATAAATATTGTTAATTAATAAATTATTTCTTTTGTTTTAAATCTTATTCTTGTATCATTTTACATGATTAAAAAACAAGAAAAATTCAATGTGTTTCGCTTGAAATCAATATATTTCTAATTCTAAAAATTCGCTTAAAAAATCAATATTTTAACTCACAAAGTAATGAGGAATAGTAAAAATACAACAATAAATAAACAATGGGAAAGTATTAACGAATTGCATTTATTTTGAGAGAATAAATTATGTAAATAGAAATATATCTTATTATTAAAATTATCGTATTATCGTATCGTCACTTTGAATTTTGTTCAACTGTCTACATATTTTCAATGCAGTGATAACATATAAAAAATCACATGAAAGTTAGTTTCATAGGCATTCAATTGCGTTTTTGTAATTACAAAAAAATTATGCAAAAAATACTTCATATTTTGCTCAAAATATCTTGCTTTGGGTATATTGTCATGCAAATGGATATCGCCCTCGTACGATGACTACGACAAAAATGTGATAGCATAAAATGAAACTGAATTTTGTAAGATGTTATAGCATAAAATAAAACTGAATTTTGTAAGATGTGCTAAAAAATCTGAAGATGATCTGATCTTTCTGTTTCAGAATTGATGGAAAAATATAAAGAATTTTTCTGTAAATTCAAGAGAAGTCATAACTTTTTGCATGATGATCTAATATTGACGACAAAAACACGGAATAAAGCAACAGTTAGGAATAAAATTTAACAGAAGTCAAGATTTTTGCATGTTGATCGATATAATAGCGACGAGAAAACGCGTGGGTATAAAATTCTAGAGAAGTAGTTTTTTTTTTTTTTTTTTTTGCATGTTGATATAATAGTGACGAAAAATCATCTGGGAATAAAATACATTTGTGCAAGTGATCTGAAGATGGTTGTTGAATTAACTATAACAATAATTGAAAAGACGAGAGCTTAATTTGATGAAAACTGCGTCTATTTTAAAATTCTTGTTGATGATTCTAATGTTCTAGTGACTATTGAGAATCAATGGTCTTGTTGGTCTTGGTCAATGTTTTTGCAATATCGTAATAGCTTCTGTTTCATGTATTGACTGTGATCAACTTACGTATACTACGCACAGACTACTAAAGAGTGGTAAGGAAGAACTTTAATTGCCCAGTATGTTCCGTATCGTATTGGTGAAAGTATTACGAAGTAGTGACTGCAATAGATACTGTTACTGGATTTCAATATGGACCTTCCTGTATGCTAGCTGAGCAAGTTACGAGATGGGTATTAGTGACAATTTGATTTCTAGAAATATTTCATAATCTAAAAACATAAAACACAATTATTTCTGGAAAAGAATAAAATTTCTTTCGATATTAACAAAATAATAATAATAATAATCAAAATGGAGTAAGATGTTTTGTTATAATATTTTAAAACAATTTTTTAAATTATTTATAAATCTAAAATATGCAAATATTTTCAAAAGGTTTATTCTATAGCTATTGATGTCGTTGAAAATTTCGATATTAAGTTTCCTTTCTGTTACAATCGTTAGGTTGAAAAAAATCAGAAATCATATGACGAAAAAAAAAAAAAATCTTTCGCAAACTGTAATTTTTATGATGTAAAAATCTTTCATAAAAAAAGACGAACCAAGTCGTTTTTTTTTTTTACAAATGATAATAATAATCATAAAGGTAAAATAAATATCCAATAAATCAAATTAATCAAATTTAAAGTTTTCTTTTAAAAGATAAATATATTTCTAAACTGAATTGAATCTTTGCTGATGATTTAGGACTCGTTTAATTCCAATGATTAAGTTAATTAATTCAATTATAAATTCAAGTATTCATGTAATAACAGTAAACATTTTTAAATGGAAATAAAGAAGGCATTCATTGATAATAAAAAAAACATACATTTCTGTATACTAATTCCAGTTTTTCAATAAATTCAGTGTTGTATATTATTTATTAATTTTTCAAAAAAAGTATGCATTTTTTACTCATAAAATTTACTTTTCATCCATATCAAAATGCTAGGACTTATTTGATCCTTTTTAACTTTAGAAACCCAGGAGTAGTTCATAAATATTTATTAGATCTTCTAGAGTTAATTCAAATGTTTTGTTAAAAAATTGCCAAATTCTGTTAAAAGAAAAAAAAATAAATAAATAAATAACAATATTATATTTTCTAATAATTAAAATGTTTTCTTAAATAATTTTAGATTCTTTTTTTTTTACGAATAGTATGTACTTCAAGAAATAATTAAGTCTTGATTGATATAGAAATAATTTCGCCGTGAAATAGAAGCCATGAAATTTCTGTATTCTAATTCAAGATCTTCAATAAAGTCAGTGTTGTACATTATTTACTAACTAATCAAAAAATAAATAAATAAATAAATATTTTTTTTTTTTTACTAATAAAATTTAGTTTTGATCCATATCAAAATGCTGGAACTTATTTGATCATTTTTAATTTAAGAAACCCAGAAGGAGTAGTTCATAAATATTTATTGCATTTTTAGAGTTAATTCAAATGTTTTGTTAAGAAAAATCTTCATAAAACAATTATATATATATATATATATATATATTAATGTAATTTTGTTTTTCGGTATATGAGGATATATATAATAATCACAACCATATGAATCATTTGAATTGTTCCAGTTTAAGAAATTGAGCCATTGGATCGAATAAAAATTCAGGGGGAAAATAAAAGAAAAAAAAAACCGAAGAAAAAAAAAAAAATTAAAACCCAATATTATATTTTTGTAATAATTAAAATGTTTTCTTAAATATTTTTAGATTCTTTTTTTATAAAAATATGTATTTCCGGAAAGAATTTTGCCGTGAAATTGAAGAAAGAAATAATTTCGCCCCGAATTTGAAAATCGGAAATATTTTAGTTAGTCTCAACTAACATTGAAATTTTAGGAATCGTTTGATTCAAGAAATCTGAGGATGGTGGGAGAGAGGAAAGTAGCGGTTCTATAGGAGGGAGTGCAAAAGGGGTGTATGGAAAGTTCTGAGCGAGTGCAGTGGATTTAATTCAAGGATTAATTCAAGTATTTAAATAATAACAGTAAAAATTCTCAAATGAAATTAAACGAAGCATCCATTGTTAATAAAAAAAACATAAATTCCCGCGTACTAATTCAAGATTTTTAATAAAATCAGCGTTTTCATTAGTTACTAATTTCTCCAGAATAAATAAATAAATATTAATTTTTTAACTGATAGAATTTAGTTTTGATCCGTATCAAAGTATTAAGACTTATTTGATCTTTTAATTTAAGAAACCCAGTAGTAATTCATAAATATTTATTGAATCTTTTTCGAGTTTAATTCAAATGTTTTGTTAAGAATAATTGCCAAATGCAGGGAAAAATAAAAAAATAAATAAATAAAAGGAACAATATTATATTTTCTAATAAATAAAATGTTTTCTTAAATTTTTAGATTCTTTTTTTTTTTTTTTTTTTGAAAAGTATGTATTTCAAGAAATAATTAAGTCTCGATCGATATATAAACCATTTCGCCGTGAAATATGAAGAAAGAAATAATTTCGCCATGAAATTGAAGAAAGACATAATTTCGCCGTGAAATTGAAAATGAAATATTTTAGTCTCGACAAAATTGAAATTTTAGAATTCGTTTGATTCTAGAAATCAATGGGGATGGTGGGAGAGAAAGGAAAGTAGCAGGTTCTATAAGGAGGGTGTGCAAAGGGGTGGATGGAGCGAGTGCAGTGGCTGAAAGTTCCTTCGCGTGTCCGCCGGAGCGTGTCGCCCCGCCCCGGAACCCGCCAACAGTCCAACAATGGCCGCGGGAAAAGTCACCCACTCCGCCGCGGGCACAACTGCAGCCCCCGGGCAGGAAGGGTTAGGAACGCCTCCCTCCCAGCCCATTGGCCCGTGCGAGATATTAATCCCCACCCTTTCCTGCCCGGGATCCAGGGATATGGGTTAATGAAGAAGAAAAGAAAGTGCTAACTCGAAAAAGAGGTGCAAATGAAGTTTTCCTCAATCGTTTTTGATTTAGAGTTTACGGTTCAGTGAACTGGATCTGGTTTGAAAAATTGGTCTGAATTATTTTAATTTACTTTCGGTTTCTTAAATAATAAAACTGTTGAAAAAATATGTTTCTAATTGATTTTTTTTAAATATATTTTTACAAGTTTGTTAAAAGTTTTTCTTAAAGGATTTTTAAATATTTTAAAAAGCTATCGATTTTTGATTTCCTTAGTCTTGTAATTGAAAAATCTTCAATTGATTTTTAAAAAATATTTTTATATTTTAATGCATTTAATTTTTTTGTTATAAATAATTATTTAAATATTAATTATTATTATTTTTTGTTATTAATTTTTGTTATTATAATTATATTTTAATTTATAATTATTATTTACCTGCAGACAAACAGAACCCATACTGAAATATGTTATAAATAAATAATAAACTTCAGTTTCCGATTTAAAAAAATACAAAAATGCGATAAATACATCCGAAAAAATCAAGGAAATGGGATTTAAAAATTAATTTTACCTAACTAAAAATGGAAATGATTAAATAAAGGATTTTGATTTCAAATAGTAACGATTAATATAAAGAAATAAAATTAAAATATATAAATAAAACGATTTAATTATCCATTCATAAATTTGAAAATTATATTTTTGAAATAATTTCATAAATTAAAAACGCAGTCATTTTTACTAAGAAGGTGAGAAAAAAGGGGGGGAAGACAAATGAATTAAAATAATGAAATGAATTTAAAAAATCAACAATAAATAAAGCAAATAAATTAAAAATTAAATCTTTCTTATAAATAATTATTTATAACAAAGCTTTAATTTTTAATTTGCTTTATTTATTGATGATTTTTTAAAATTTATTTGTTTTTTTTTTTTTTTTAACTTTCACAGTAAAAAATGATTTCTTTTTAATTTCTGAAATGATTTTTAAAATGTAATTTTTTTCAGATTTATGAATGGATAATCAAATCTTTTTTATTTACATATTTTTTATTTTTATTTCTTTATATTAATCGCCATTATTTGAATTCAAAATATTTTATTTAACCACGTCGATTTTTGTTAAGTAAATTTATTTTTAAATTCCTTTTCAATATAATGTTCATGATTTTTTTCGGATATATTTATCGCATTGTTGTATTTTTTTAAATCGGAAGCTGAACTTTATTATTTATTTTTAACATATTTCAGTGCTGGATTCTGCTGTTTGCAGGTATTCAGGATTATTTAGGATTCACAATGGATTGATCCAGTACGCATTACATCCATAAAAACAGGAATGGGAAAATTGCATTATTGGAGTTCTTTTTAAAAGAAACTGGCTAAAATTTGCGTTCCATGTAAGAAAATATGCATGCAAAGCGAAGCAATATCAAAGCGATTGATAGCCTGTAATTTACTTAAATAGGTTTAACAGAACTCCAGTTAATAGTTTGAACAGAACCGTAACTTCTTCCACCTGAGAATTGCAAAAAGTAATTTCTGGAGATATTCGTCAACTGTGATGTGTTCAGATAGTTCCAAAGCATGTAAAGATAATCATTTCTTTGATGTTCCCTTTGATATTTGGAAACCAAAGAAATTGTTCTTGAAGTACATCGTATTTATTTTCCGCTTCTTTGGCTATTCTCACAATGCAGTATGATTTAATATGAGCTAGTATGTTACAATCCCGCAGAGTTTATTCATTCTTGTTGTTATTAGAGTATGAACCACGCATAATAAATCCGCAGGCCAGAAAGTTCCGTTAGCATGAAGAAGAAGGTAACATCCATGTGAGTGTTGGTTAAAAAGGACTATAAATAGGAATAACAAGCACCCCGTGGTCCCTTACAGGTTGAATCTGCAACATATATGCCTGGATAACTACTGAATCTTTTTTTTTTTTTTTTAAGAACTACACATATCATAGAACTTTCTGTTTATTATATTGGAGAAAAACACAAGAATAATTTACATATTAAACCCGAAAATTATTGAAAATATATTTGTCATTTTAAGAAATCTTAACTTTCCCCCAGTTCATCAAAAAAGAGCCATCTCTATTTCAAAGAGATATAATTAACAGTTTTTCCATGTTCTAGACTAGTTGGTCTCTAAATAAAAAGTGAGATAAGCGTACCCCAGGTGTTACACAAAGTGATACGTGAGGTAATCAGCAGCGTATAATAGTTGATAATCTCTTCATAATTGGTGGAAGTGATTGATAACTCCAACATTCTGCATTAAAATACAGAACGAATGCAATCTTATTGTTTGGTTTTATATTTTTATTTTATAACTTTTTCTGTAAGGGAAACAATTCAAGCAATTACAGAAATAAATCAAAGTTAGAACCAGACCATCGCATTGCTTTAACAGGGGACATCCTGCTAGATTTTTCGATAATACTAATCAAATAAAATCACTTTGTTCACATTAAATTTAAATTTTTAATTTAATGATGGATTTATATTTTTAAATAAATAAGTAATAAATAATTTCATTTTTATTAATAACACTTTCACACATATATTAGATTTAATTTTTTTAAAAATTTTAGCTATTTTATACAATTTTTAACAATTTCACAACTTGTAACAGTTTTATTAACTATTTTTATCATAGCGCTGCGCTATCAAAAAGTACGCGTACCCCTGGGGTTATGCAAAGTGAAACGTGGTATACACTAAAATATATTATAGTTTGTAATCTCTACATAATTGATGGATGTGATTGATAACCAAATATTCTGAGTTAGTAAGCAGGTTGCTATCGTTCGGTTCTACATATCAATGTGAAGTAACGTTTTCTGCCAGGGCAACAATTCAAACCAATTACAGAAATAAATTGGAGTTAGAACCAGATCATCGTATTATTTTAATAAAGGGCATCATACTAGATTTTTTTCGATGTTACTAATCAAATGAAATCACTTTTTTCTCACATTAAATTTAAATTTGTAATTTAAATATGTATTTAAATTGTTTAAAATAAATAAATAATACATCATTTGATATTTTACGAAACCCAGCACACGCACATATATACACATATATTGGTTTGGTTTGTTCTACGGTCATTTTGTGCACATTTTGGACAACACAGTTTAACGTGGATTTTGAATCACTTACAAACATCTATACCACCGCCAGGATTCGAATCTGAAGGCCGTGATACCAAAGGTAAGAGAGCTAGCCAATTAGTCGTAGCTATTAGCTATTTTATACAACCTGTAGCTATTTTAGTAACTATTATTAAACCCCCTTCCCCTCCCCCACCACACACACATAAATATATGGTTTGGTTTGTTGTCATTTTGCACACTTTAGGTTAATTAGCTCAGGACCTACAGTTTAACATGGATTCCGAACCACCTAAAAAACATCCATGATATACCACAAAAATTCGAACCTGAAAGCCTTGGTACCAAAAGCCAGAGAGCTAGCCAATTTTTCATCAAGCTGCTATATAAATATCAGATTTAATTTTTTTTTACAACTTTTAGCTATTTTATACAATTTGTAACATTTTTTTTACAACCTGTAACTATTTTATTAACCAATTTTTGTCTTTGTGATCAAAAATGGAAATCGCTATACTAGACAAAAGGATGGGATAATAATTGATAACATTTTTCAAAAATATATGACTTTTTTTCGAGTTCAATTCGGAAATAATACATCTGGGCTTAAGCCTGGATTTATTTTTGATCACAACCCTTTAAAAGATATCAGAAATGTTTTTTTCCTATCCACTTTCAAAGTTTAAAACAACTTCTGATTAGTTTGCTTAAACATGATAAATATTCAATGCCGTAAAATTCAACTTATTAAATGAAAGCATTCTTTTATTTTGAAAATAATATTTACAATCTATTAAAAAATAATATAAAATTACATGGCTTTGATCTAAACATAATTCCGATTCCTTATCTTCAGTAAAATTACATCAACATAAAAAAATAATAAAACTTTTCTGATTATAATTGCTTGAATTTCGAACGAAATTTATAAACAACCATTCAGTTAATTTTGCGACAGTCATTGGCGAAACACCTAATTTGAAAACAATTTATGCAAAAACTATGATCGATAACTATTAATCAAAGCGTTCTAATTGCTAGCCGTCATCTAATTAAATATTAGAATTCCGAAGAAAAATTATTAAAGACTTATTGACTTCGTTTCCTAATTGATTAATTACATCTGGCAATTAATGAAAAGGAAAAGTAATAAATACTGATCTGGGCATTTGACATTTTAATCAATACACTTTCGAAGAAAAAATATCTTTTTTTTTTTCCCTCTTAATCTTATACTGGCACAACAAACATTAGTTATCAATGACCTAGTATGTCGAAAACGCGAAATTAATGTTGTTTTGCTTAATCAGGAAAAAGATTTCCTCCATTAAAAATATTATTATTATATATTTCAGGTTTTTTTGTTGTTACGATTTACGTTAATGTTTTAGTTAAAAATTGTGGAAATAAAAATATTGATTTTCAATCACCAAAGACGAGCAAAATGTAATGCAAAAATAATTTTATGCAATTCTGTATTAGCCACGTTGAAAGTAATGTAATTACTTTAAACATGGCTAACTTCAGGTTAATTTCATGTTGAAAGTAGTGTCAAGTAGCATGCTTAACTTCATGTTGAAAGTAGTGTCAAGTAGCATGCTTAACTTCATGTTGAAAGTAATGTCAAGCAACATGGTTAATTTCTTGTTGAAAGTAACGTCAAGTAACATGGTTTAACTTCACGTTGGAAGTATTGTCTGACTGAAGGAGGGAAAAAATATTATGTATAAATTTATACAAAATTATTATACAATTTTATTATAGCCCATTCTGTATTTGTAACGTATTAGTCATGTTGAAAGTAATGTAAAGTAACTTTAATAAGAATAAATAAATAATAAAATAATTAAGTAACAAAGCAAATTAAGTAACATGGCAAACTCCACACCAAGTAAACATGACTAACTCCATGTTGAACATAATGTCTGATTAAAAGGAAAAAGTATTATGTATACATTTTATGCAAAATATCTGTATTAGTAATGCATTAGCCATGTTGAAAGTAATATAAAGTAAATTAAGTAACATGGCTAACTACATGTTGAACGTAATGTCTGATTGAAAGGAAAGGAAAAAAGTATAAAATTTGTGCAAAATAATCACCTCATTCTGTATTAGTGACGTATTAGCCATGTTGAAAAAATAATGTAAAGGTAAAGTAACTTTAATATTAATAAGTAATAAAGTAATAAAGTAAATTAAATAACATGGTTAACTCCAAATTAATTAAACATGGCTAATTCCATATTGAACGGGATGTCTGATTGAAAGTAGGAAAAGTATTATGTATAAAATTTATGCAAAATAATCCGCCCATTCTGCATTAGAAGCGTATTAGCCATGTTGAAAATAATGTAAAGTAAAAGTAACTTTAATAATAAATAAATAAATGAATAAATAATTAAGTAAGTAAATTAAGTAGCATGACTAACTCCGAATTAAGTAAGCTGGGTTATCTCCATGTTACACGTAATTTCTGGCTTGAAAGAGGAAAAAGTATTCTGCATAAAATTTATGCAAAATAATTTCCCCGTTAACAAATATGTAATAACATTAATACCCCATCAATTAGAATAATTAAGCTCTTGCAATATTTTTCATCAAAAAATGCTCTAATGATTTTTATTACTTGTATCTCTAAATCAATAAAATATTTAAGATTTCAACAACATTGATCTGATAAAGCCGAACTGAAAACAAGGCGATCAGAGTAAAACTATCGTTCTATTAATCAAACCAATTAAATTCTCCCATCTGATCAACTGCTTTGCATTTAATGGAGAAAGAAAACCAGTGTCAATTATGTTCTCTGGTGATTAAGAGAGATCAAACAACAACAAAACTAAACATTCGTCATAATCATTTAGCTGAAATAATCCACAACGTGATAAATATAAAAAAAACCTATAAAATAAGTGAGGAATTAAGCTTTGTCAGTAAAAAGTTGTCAGTAAAAATTTTGTTGAAAGTAATGTCAAGTACCATGGTTAATTTCATGTTGAAAAGTAATATCAAGCAACATGGTTAATTTCTTGTAGAAAGTAATGTCAAGTTGCAGGGTTAATTTCATGTTGAAAGTAATGTCAAGTTGCAGGGTTAATTTCTTGTGGAAAGTAGTGTCAAGTAGTATGGTTAACTTCATGTTGAAAGTAACGTCAAGTAGCATGGTTAATTTCATGTTGAAAGTAATGTCAAGTAGCATGGTTAATTTCTTGTGGAAAGTAGTGTCAAGTAGCATGACTAACTTCATGTTGAAAGTAATGCCAAGTAGCATGGTTAATTTCTTGTGGAAAGTAGTGTCAAGTAACATGGCTAACTTCATGTTGAAAGTAATGCCAAGTAGCATGGTTAATTTCTTGTGGAAAGTAATGTCCAAAGTAGCATGGCTAACTTCATGTTGAAAGTAATGCCAAGTACCATGGTTAATTTCTTGTGGAAAGTAGTGTCAAGTAACATGGCTAACTTCATGTTGAAAGTAATGCCAAGTAGCATGGTTAATTTCTTGTGGAAAGTAGTGTCAAGTAGCATGGCTAACTTCATGTTGAAAGTAATGTCAAGTAGCATGGTTAATTTCTTGTGGAAAGTAGTGTCAAGTAGCATGGCTAACTTCATGTTGAAAGTAATGTCAAGTAGCATGGTTAATTTCTTGTGGAAAGTAGTGTCAAGTAGCATGGCTAACTTCATGTTGAAAGTAATGCCAAGTAGCATGGTTAATTTCTTGTGGAAAGTAGTGTCAAGTAACATGGTTAACTTCACATTGAAAGTATTGTCTGATTGAAAGAGGGAAAAATATTATGTATAAAATTTATGCAAAATAATCTCTCCGTTAAAAAATATGTAATAAAATTAATACCCCATTAATTACAGTAATTAAGCTCTTGCAATGCAAAAAAAAATGCTCTAATGGTTTTTATTACTAGTATCTCTAAATCAATAAAACATTTAAGATTTTAAACAACATTGATCTGATAAAGCCGAACTGAAAACAATGAGATCAGAGTAAAACTATCGTTCTATTAATCAAAGCAATTAAAGTCTCTCATCTGATCAGCTGCCTTGCATTTAATCCAGAAAAGAAAACCAGTGTCAATTATGTTCTCTGGTGATTAAGAGAGATCAAACAACAACAAAACTAAACATTCGTCATAATCATTTAGCTGGAATAATCCACCACGTGATAAATATAAAAAAAACTATAAAATAAGCGAGGAATTAAGCCTTCCCTGAAGGGCTATTTGATGATCTATCTTTGATTTTTATTGAAAATGAAGCCTTATAAAGGTTTGTGAGTTAGTACTTCACTATATATACAATATATTGTGAAAGCTGAAACTGGTAATTAGGTAAGGCAATTGGTTAGGATGTTTTTCCAGCTAAAAGTAGCGGAGTTCAAGGACTTGCAGGTTTTTACGAAGTTCTTGAAATTGAACCTTCTACTGAATATTATGGTAATTGGATATTTATTCAGTTGTAATTATATTAAGTGGCAATTTAATGATGGATAATAATTGAAACCCGGCATCTTTTTTTAATAAAAAAGGGGATGTTTATTACTTTTATTGAAAATTAATCCATATGCAATACATTATGTATATGTAGGTACTTCATACGACTCGATATATTTAAGCGCAACAATTCCTGATATGATAAATTTTTGTTGAGTAATGACATTTTAAAAGTGATCCGAAATTATGTAATTAATGTGGTAATTAAATTTAACTGTCCTCTGCAGATGTTTGAATTGATATGCAATAAATGTATTGTATGAATAACCTGCGCAATAAGATTTAGTTGCGTAATTTATGAATCTAATATGTAAAAAAATATAATTTGCCAATAAATTTGTGTTAAAAAGATATCTTAATTAAAGATAACTTAATTAGCTCTTTTTATTCTACAATCAGATTAACTCTATGTGGTCACTCGTTCCCATACTTTAAAATGAAATCCGGGTCAACTGCACACTTGAAACAAAGAACATAGGGCACTAAGACAGCATCAATAGACTTCATATCATACAACTGCCTCTTTCAAAGGCACGGAGGTTTGGTTTGGTTTGTAGCTCTACGGTCATCTTGTGCACACGAGGGATAAGCAGACCGCAACCTACAGTTTAAAAGTGGATTCCGAATGACTAACAAGCATTCATACCACCACCAGGTTTCGAACCTGAAGCCTGTGCTACCAAATGTCAGAGCGCTAGTCACTTGGCCATCAGGCAGTGAGACACGAAGGAATGTGCGGCCATGCAACAGGAGGCCTACCCAGACCATCAAACTTCTGCTGCCGTAATGGCCGATTTTTTGGACATAGGAGGGCAGGTAACTGGTCCCTGCTTCTCTCCATATGAAAGTACATTGAGAACCAACGATTAGGTTGAACCAGGACTCAACAGTGAAGAGAATGGTCGTACATTCATCCGTGCTCCAATCTTTATGATCTCTGTAAACGGACTCTCTTGTTCGTAGAAATGGGTGGGATGCAAATAGCAGGTCTTTTTGCAAATGGGTTTCTACCATGTAACTTTCTGGAAACTGTAGCCTTTGAAACACACCTTCCTACGACAGTATAGAGCTGAGAAGTTGCAGCATCTCCTGCCTCACTGTAATGGAAAAATAGTGATCATCTTTGGTTGTCGTGGCTCTTAGACGAAATTGCACAGGCTTTCTCTCGATGGATGCATGGCCTGATGGCCAACTGGCTAGCGCTCTGGCTTCTGGTATCACAGGTTTCAGGTACAGATGGATGTTTGTGAGTGGTTCGGAATCCATGTTAAACTGTAGGTCCAGGTCTAATTAACCCAAAGTATGCACAAAATGACCGTAGAGCGACAAAAACAAACCAAAACTCTCGATGAATGATGTATTCTGAAACTGTTTTTTATCAGTTGGACACGAGAGTGGGCATTACATTGGAGTCTTTACAAATCTACATTTAAGACTGGCTGCTTCTAGCCTCCCCAAGATTTGCCAACTCATGAAATTATCTGAACCATGGCGGTTACTCACTTTTACCAATTTACTATTTGAAATTGAATTTAGCCAAAATTGCTAATAATAATAAATAAAAAAAATAAAAAAAAAAAAAAAAAAAAAAAAAAAAAAAGGGAGGTGTGTCAACGAACGAAATGGGGTTTAAACCATGGGAGTAATGAGAGCGAGACAACCTATTCCTCCTCCCACACACACGTATCAGCTAGCTTATTCAAACACACAAGATTTGTTTTGAAGCAGGAATTTTTCATTTTGTTTAGTTCATTTCCTGCAGTTCGGCAAAATATGTAAGTTCTCTTAATTTTGAATACCAGTGTATACAACATTTCGTATTTTTGATTCATAGATCTCCGTATTTCAATAAAGCTTCATATTAAAGACAATAAAGCTTAATATTTCAATAAAAAATATCACAAATGAAAATTTATAATATTTTTTTCCTGCCCCTTAATAATTGATTATCATCACTCTCCATAGACTTAAGCATGGTATTTCTTATTCATCAATTTTCATCTTAATTTTCAAGATTTTCTCCTCCTTTATTTTGTGTTTTGGTATAGAGAACTTTTTTACATACAATAAGCAATCAATCTCTTCATCTAAATTTGCAATTAATAAGAACAAGACAATTCACAAGTCTGATGCCCCACAATGCCCAATAAGCTGTCTAATTTCCATGTTATTAATAGAATGAGAACCATCCCCAGAATTAATCAATTCCATTATGAAGACAAAATTAAAAATGTGAAGAAACAATGAGTTTTGAAGAAAAAAAACAGCTTGTTCTTTATCTTTCAATTTTTCTAACATCCGTGTCAGAGGTCGGAAAAAGCTTTCATCAACTTCCATTAATCAGAGCTTCATTAAGCTAAATATTGTTCATTAAGATCAAAGAGAATTTTCCTGCTTCCTCCAGAAAACATTCTCAGGGTAATTAATGGATGAAACAGTATCATAACAGTATGCAGTCACGAAAGCTTATTGTGTTTCTTTATGGATGGATTAGTTTTTTCTACGAGTTTTACAAAGTTCATTAGATATTTATTGTATTAGTAATTATCATAGTGCTTTTTTTCATATATCGATAGAATCTAGTTCTGAACATCTAATGTTAATCAATTATTTTCTATTGTTTTTAAAAGAAATATATGATTAGATCCCACCATAATTTAACTGACTAAATTACCGTCAGGTTGTGTTACTTAGTTACAGATTCGATTCCCCTCCCTAAACTGAGACCATTTAAAATATTAAATTGCCATGTCTTCTTCTTCACTAGCGTAGCAGTCTCATGGTGGAGCAAGGCCGTCTACCTACTGGCAGATTTCGAGGAAGGACAGGAGATGTTTTCTTTTTATCGGGTAGGGTTTTCAGCCTTACGTCCAACGCTCTACAGTCCTATTTGACCGAGACCTAAGCTTTAAAGTGGATTCCAAACCACTACAAACATCCGAATGCCTGAACGGTCGAGTGTCTAGCACTCTGGCTCTCGGTGCCACAGGTTTGGGTTCGAGTATCGGTGGTGCAATTGATGTTTGTAGTAGTTTGGAATCCATATGACTGTAAGAGCGTCACGGAGTCAAATCAGACTTCTACCTACAGGTGCTCCATCACAACAGAAATTGCCCTCTTTACCTTGAACCATAAGTCCATACGGGTGGCTTGGTCTAGATGTCTACCAAGTGGGATAAGAGACAACACACAAAACAAACATCCATGTCACCGCCGGGACTTGAACAAAAAAAAAAAAAACCTGTGGCATCAGAGCGTTAATCCCTAACTGCCATGAGCTTTGACAAAATAAGGAATATATTTTTAAAAACATATTTTAATGTATGTATACATATGTAAATTCCAACACTTTGTTTAACTAAATATAAAGGGTAATACGGAAAGGTATTTTCTGATTTCAAAAATAAACATATTTCCATAGTAGTAAAAGCAAAATAAAAGCAAAAGCACTCCACTTGAATTCATTTGCCTCAATAAAAATTACCAAGAGAATCTAAAATTAGCTTTCAACTAATTTCCAACCTCGCAATCCGTCAACCAAATTTAAGTACACTAATCAACCAAAGTCACGAAGCTAATCAAATGAAGAATAACAATAATAATAACGCAAAACCACCAAAGCTCCTATCAATGGAATACAACAATCACACAAACTAAAAGAACCTTTGTTTTCGTATATTGGACATGCCTACCGAAATTTTTACCTTAAAATAACCCACGGAACAATTAACTATCTCCTTTCAGTAGCTGCTCAAACCCGGTGGCAGCTTCAAATTTAGCTGTCAGCAGACTCAGATTTGGTCATTAAAGGAGCATATCCGTTCTTTCCTTTCAACATTTTGTTACGCGGGCCAAGCCATTTGGTGTATTGAGCTTTTGTTAATTGTTGGCTGTCCTGTTTGGGCTCTTATTGGCAACGAGGAAACCCGTTATTTAGTTGTCTTTTTTCGTGTTTTGCTATTATGTGGTGCACAAAAAAAAAAAGGATGTTTGGTAATAAGTAATTATAGCCGAACGCAAAAACTTCCGAATATTTTTAGTTTTTTGAGAAGCAATTACGTTCTCAGATGTATGTAAATAGCTGAGAGACAGATGTCGTGGCTTTAAATAAGACGTTTGTTGTCTTAATCATTAGGATTTGGACATATGTCGTCGTGGTTTGGCTTCGATCGACGATGAAAACATTGAAAAGTTTAAGGTTAAAGATGTTTAAAAAAAAAAAAGCATACAAATTTGTTCAAAAAAAAAACATATCCTTTTGGCTTAATTTTGAAAGAAAATTTTCGAAATTAGAAATATTTTTCAAAAGCTTTTTAAATAAGATATATAGAGAGAGATCGATATTTTTCAAAAGATTTTAAAGAAATTCTTTAAAAATCTTTTTGAAAAATTTTTGAAATATTTTTTTGAAAGAAAATTTCATTTTGGCTTAATTTTGAACACATTTACAATGGGTTTTTTTTTAAATTTTTTTTCTTACTGATGTTTACATTGATATTTAATAAATAATGCAATGGATACAATTCTTACATCTTATTCAAATCAAAATAATTAATTTTATCAGATTTTTAATTGAAAATTACAAAATTGAGTCGCTTACAGTATAATTTTAGCCAAAATTTGAATCTTTTCTTAATTATATAAATTTGGTCTAATTGAATTACTTTTGTAAATGCAGAAAATTGCTTTTGCTTTTTTTATTCATGTTCCATTGATATTTAATAAATAATGTAATGGATGCAATTCATACATCTTATTCAACCTAAACAAATAATTTTATCATATATTTTTTAAACTAAAATTGCAAAATTGCATTGATTGAAATATAATTTATGGCCAAAATTTGAATCTTTTCTTGATTATATAAATTTTGTCAAATTTAATTACTTTTGTCAATGCAGGAAATTGCATTCAAGTCAATTTACACAAACTTAAATGCCTCTATAGAGTTAAAAAATTTTTTTTTAATTCATAAGAAAACAGAGACTTTTATTACAAAAACTATTTTTTCAATTTAATTGTAGCTTAGCAACTTGAAAATATTTAAAAGCAAATTTAACACAAATTTAAAAAATAAATATATTTCACATTTATTATTACTTTTTTCAAATTTTTCAGATTTAAAAAATTATTTTAATTTTTTTTTTTTTTTTGCAATTTTTTATAATTATCTCAAAAATTTTAGTTATTTTCTATTTGTTTAATTCTTTTCGTCATTAGTTCTGCAGTTAAGCATAATCCTGGCTTACTCTTAAAATCTAATTCATAATTATGTTTCACTGACTAATGTCTACTTATTATTATTTTTTTTTTTGGTATCAAAATGATGAACATTTTTTAACGTAATCAAAATACTTAATCTTCTTACATTCATCTAATTCTAGCGTCCATTGATTTGGCCCAAATCAATCAATGAAATCTAATCAATAATTATGTTTCACTAACAATAATTATTTCCTAACCATTATTATTTTTTTTTTGGTATCAAAATGATGAAATTTTTATAGCGTAAACGAAATATCTTAATCTTCTTACATTCATATAATTCTAGCTTTCGTTGATTAGGTCAAAAACACTACCTTCTTGTTTCCATCAATAGATAAACTATCTAAAATTTATATGCAGCCTAGCTAAGTATTTTATATTTACGTATAATAATTAAAAATAAGGAACTTTAATAGTCGCCATCACAGTGGATGATTACACATTGTACAATTCCCTACAGTTAACCATAATGAATGAAAGAAATGTAATTCATGATAAGAAATACAATGTATAGAAAATCACAATATAGAAATTCATAATCTATAGTATAGATACAACACTCTCCAGAGTATTAGCTGGAGACTGTTGAGAAGAACAAAAACCTAGATGACATGATTAGGGTTATTAAAGTTTAATGAAAAGCATCCCCTTTTATGCATTATTAATTGATCGGTGCATTAAAAAACTGTGATGGTTTTTAAAATTTAACCAAGCACAAAAAAAAAAGAAAAGGTACTAACTAAGCACAAAAAACAGCGGCTAATTAAGCACAAAGAAAATGCAGAAATAATCGATAAGAGCAGATCAAATCCATCGCAATTAATCAATCATTTAAAAAGCAATCAATCAATATTTTATTGTTTTTCACAAATTTTCTAAGCTTTCCTCGTTTTTCTTGCTATATGATCAATTCCAACGTCATTCATGATTTTTAATGCACTGATCAATTAGCAATGTATAAAAATGGGTGTTGCCATTTGATTTTTTTCGAAATTTTGTGACTGTAAGCGTGAAATCTAGATTTGTGTTCTTTTTAAGCGTATGCTTTTAAAAACAAGAATTTCATTCTCTTATAAATAACGTGGCAGCAGCCACGTGCTCGTATATATTTTATAAACATCATTATACTTCCTAATTTAATCCATAATTCATCTATGATAAAGTTCTAAAATTTCAATTGAAATGACTTGTTTATACTCTGTTTCACGTCTGTAATTTTATATCTAAACTAACTTTAATCTATCGTTATCTCATTATCTTTTTTTCCCCATCAATATATTTAAATTAGGTTTATTAAGCATAATCATCCAATTACGATAAGAGAGTTGATTTAATAGCCTCTTGTTTGGCATAGCTTCTTCAGAAAAGCTCAATTCCAGAAAATCACATTCTTACATGCATTTTGCAATTGATTAGTGATTAGTTGAGAAGAACAAAACCTAGCTAACAAGGTTAGGGTTAATAAAAGTTTAATAATAAACATCCCTATTCATGCATTGCTAATTAATCGGTGTAATAAAATGCCATGACTGTTTTTGAAATTTAACAAAAAAATGGCTGCTAATTAAGCACAAAAAATGGCGGCTAATTAAGCAAAAAAAAACCGGCCGTTTAAGACAAGGAAAAGGAAAAGGCAGAAAAAATCAATAAAAACAGAAAAACGATAGAAAATCAATCACAATTAATCAATCAATATTTTATTGTACTTCACAAATCTTCTAAAATTTCCCCATTTTTTTTTGTGCTATATATTCAAATTTCATGTGTTTGTACTGACTGATCAATTAGCAATGTATAAAAATGGATGTTGCTATTTGATTTTTCGAAATTTTATAACTGTAAAATTTAAATGTAGATTTTTGTTTTCTCACTATTTTGAAGCGTATGTTTTTAAAAAGAATTTAATTCTCTTATAAATATCGTGGCAACAGCCACGTGCTCGTATATACTCAGTCAATTTATAAACACCATTATACTACCTAATTTAATCCATAATTCAACTATGATAAAGTTCTAAAATTTCAATTGAAATGACCGGTTATACTCTGTTTCACGTCTGCAATTTTATATCTAAACTAACTTTAATCTATCGTTATCTTATTATCTTTTTTCCCCATCAATATATTCAAATTAGGTTTATTAGGCATAACAATCCAATTATGATAAGAGAGTTGATTTAATAGCTTCTTGTTTGGCACAGCATCTTCAGAAAGCTCAATTCCAGAAAATCACATTCTTACATGCATTTTGCAATTGATTATACCCGTACTCCTTCGATTTCTTGTCATAATAAACAAGATAGGATTCCTTAATTAATATAATTTCGATAAGTTTTTGATTATTGATAATTTGAGAAGAACAAAACCTAGCTAATAGGGTTAGGATTATAAAAGTTTAATAAAAAACATCCAGTTGCATGCATTGCTGATTGATATGTCAGTAAAAAGCCCTGAATGTTTTTGAAATTTATAGCACACAAAAACGGCGTCTCAAGACAAAGAAAAAGGCAAAAATAATCAATAAAAACAGAAAAAATGAGGGAAAAATCAATTATAATTAATGAATCATTTCAGAAGCAATCAATCAGTATTTTATTTTTCACAAATTTTCGTCGTTTTAATTTCAACATCATTCATGGTTTTACTGCACTGATCAATTAGCAATGTATAAAAATGGGTGTTGCCATTTGATTTTTCGAAATTTTGTAAATGTAAACGTGAAATCTAGATTTTTGTTTTTCTTTTTGATGAGTATATTTTTAAAAACACGAATTTCCTTCTCTTATAAATATCATGGTAGCAGCCACGTGCTCGCATATATTTTATAAACACCATTATACTAATTTAATCCATAATTCATCTATGATAAAGTTCTAAAAAAATTTCAATTGAAATGACCGGTTATACTCTGTTTCACGTCTGTAATTTTATATCTAAACTAACTTTAATCTATCGTTATCTCATTATCTTTTTTCCCATCAATATATTTAAATTAGGTTTATTAAGCATAATCATCCAATTACGATAAGAGAGTTGATTTAATAGCTTCTTGTTTGGCATAGCTTCTTCAGAAAGCTCAATTCCAGAAAATCACATTTTACATGCATTTTGCAATTGATTATACCCGTACTCCTTCGATTTCTTGTCGTAATAAACAAGATAGGATTTCTCTAATCAATACAATCTCGGCGATAAGTTTTCCTTACGTTACACTTGACGAATCTTTAGAAGAGTTCGGTAGATGAATTTAAATCCCCGACTTTGTATCTTATCAATCTTGTTTTCGAATTCCGAATCTGGATTCGATATAGAATCGTTGAATAGGGAACTAAAAATGCGAAAGGAATATTAAAATTGATTTAAGCTTGGAGGAAATGAACGGTTCACAGAAGTGAATGACAAAGTTTGAAGTTTAGATGATTCGCTCAGCTTCAGAAGTAAATGACAGCATGGATTTAATTTAAATAAAATCAAAAATCAAGCAAAGACAAATTTCTCTGTACGTAATATCTTGAAGTTGTAAATACCTAATTAAATGCTAATAAATAAAACTAAATCCGTCCAATAAAACTTTATTTTTGCTTATTAATCAGGAAAAAAAATTAAATTTTGCATTCGTACTGTTTTTTTACATAGCTTAATCCCCAAGCAAATATTTTAGTTATGATTTTATTTGGGAAATTAACCTAGAAAAGCATTGAAGGATGAAAATATTAAATGGATTTCCTAATTTAATATGTAACGGAGTATCCAGTTAATCTTTAATGCATTTTTAAATAAAAAAATGCATTAATTTGGTGTATCATCGTATATAAATGCTTTTAATCTTTTATCGTAAAAAGCAGCCAGCAGATTAGAAAATCGTATTCAATACGTGATGGTATGCAAATTTCGTATTGAAAAAAATTGAAATACTTTGAATACAGATTTAAAACACCAATAAACATATTTATATGTTTTATATAATTTAACTCAGAATTTTGATTTGGATTTTTTTAAACTCAAGTTCACAATTCTTAGTTTCTGCATGAAATAATATAGAGTTTAAAAAAAGTTGGAATGATTTATTTAAAATAATTGATTCTATTAAAATTGACAATGGAATGTTCATGTTTCAAATTTTTATACAATGAAGAAATATGCCTATTATAGTGTCATTTGGCCCCTGGCAATGATGATGATCTTCATGATGGTATGCAAATTTTTATTGAAAAAAATTGAAATACTTTGATCCAGATTTAAAAACCACCAATAAACATATTTATGTGTTTCATATAATTTAACTCAGACTTTGGATATAGATTTTTTATAATTTGCTAAGTTCACATTGTTTTTCTCCATGAAATAATATAGAGTTAAAAAAAAAAAGCTGAAATATGTTATTTAAAGTAATTGCTTCTATTAAAAATGACAATGGAGTACTCAGATATCAAATTCTTATACATTGAAGATACACGCCTATAATGGTGCCATTGGGGACTCTAGCTCTAAAGGAGTTCTGTTTGAAACCTTACAAGTGATGACAAATCGTTTTTCCTATCTCTGTCCAAGAAAACTTGTAGGCTGGAAAGCTCCTCCATTGGGCAAGTGAGATGAGAGGGATAGTCCCTGGGTGTGTTTCTTCAACTTACAATGTTGGTATAGTGTAACACATTTTACTTTATTAATGATGAAACTGCTGCATATCTGCTTTTTTTCACTGGCGTAGGACTTCAGAGTGAGACCTGATGGCCGAGTGACTAGAGCTCTGGAGCTCTGGAGCTCGGTTACCATGGTTTCGATTTCGAGTCCCGGCGATGTCATGGATGTTTGTAGTGGTACGGAATCCACTTTAAACCCTAGGTTCCGGTGCAATATCATTTAGACTTAGGGTCAACAACCCTACCCCATAAAAAAAGTCAGTGTCACGGAACAAGTCAGACTCCTACCTATTTGTGTTCCATCACAACAGAAGCTGTCTCCTTTTCCCCTCATTCCATGAGAACTCATGGGTTCTTGGACTTGGTCTATATGTTTCTGTCTACTAAATGGGATAAGAAACAACAACACTATCATTTCTCGACCTTCTTTGTATGCTTTATACCATTCATATGCTTTTATTTTCCCCATATTTTGACAATGCTACCCCGTTAAAAGAAAGCAACTTCTGTCGCGAAATCTGCCAGTAGTCAGACGGCCTTGGCCACCATGGGCCTGTGGCACCAATGAAGAAGAAGAAGGACTTCAGATCAAAGTATTCGTCATTTGAAATTATCCTAATATTGTACAAATAAGCTAATTTATACAATATTAGAAAAATCCTCTCTGTCATACGAGCTGCATCTAAACCAATTTTCTTTCTTGAATTATAGTGTTCAATTAATAATTTAGTGTGTGTTGTAAATAATAAGGCTTATAAGAAAAAAAACTCACAAGAGATAGTGAGGAATATGGTGGAACATTAAAAAAACCCGAATAAATCTCATTTATATCTTTTCATTCCATCTAATACAACTGTATGATTAGTTACAAATCTATATTTATACTATTTTTTTTTAACCACCCCTTATCCCCGTACCTAGGGCGGGAATGAGAGTGGGAACATCGATGAACCTCATGCATACCACGAATAGCCCGCCGACGTATGTTGATGGGAAGACAATGTTTTCGGGAGGACTGTGTTCACATCCTAAGAATTTAACTTTAGTCAGTAAGTATATCCAGGCTACATGGCTCACGACCATTGGATCTTTACTTTTAGATGGTAAACTAGTTTCTAAGTTTGCTATCTAGAAATTGAGCATCCACCTTTCTGCATCATCCCGAATTGGGGAACTAATTGGGGAATATAGCTTTGAGTGTGAAAGGTATAAAAATAATAATTTCCTTTCATTTATGGATGATTGAGAAGAATATTTCTATGCAAAAGTTTCAATACAGTCATTTTAACAGAGGTAATTCAAAGACCTTCTCGAATCTATTTCTATAGATAATAGTAAATGGTAATTAAGATCATTGAATACTGATGCTATTTGGGGAAAAAAAAAAAATTAGCAAATTTCTTTTTTGAAAATTTGAATTTCTTTATTGAAAGATTTTCGTTTTTTTTTTTTTTTTTTTGTTATAATACCGTGAGTTTGTAGATAATTTAAAAGTTCAAGGTGACTCACAGCTGATGTAAATATCGAAAAAGACACTGGATATAAAGAGAAAAAGAAATACGTTATACATTTTAGATGAAATTGCCGATTTATCACATTGATAAATTTAAATATTTATCAAAAATGACTACCCCACCATCCAGAGGAAAGCACTAAATATATTAATGAAGTTTTCGAAAAATATATTAATGAGTATGCAATTTATTTATTTATTGTTCGTTTGACTAATATTGAGAGCAAGGACGGAGATAATTTCTTTTCTGCTGAAGATGAATCCTCGAATATTTATTTAAAATCTGACACCAAATTAAACGTTTATGTACCAAGAAAAAAGCGAAGTTTTCAATTTAAAAAAATCAATTTAATTAATTATTTTTGTTCAAAAATAAGAATAGCATGCCTTATAAAAAATTATTAATTACATTTTTTATTTGCATAAAATTTTATCGCCAGTATTAATTTAAAAACAAATGAGTCTTTTTTTTAATTAATACAAATAATAATTCATAGGACCAGGTTTTGCTCCCGAAATGTAAATAAAAATTAAAAACTTGGAAGAAGGAGTATGAAAAGAAGACATCTATGTTGAATTAAATCCATGGTAGTTAATCAGTTAAACCCTCGAAGTATTTAAATGTTCAACAGACATCCTAAACAAAATCATACATAAAATTTTATCGCCAGTATTAATTTAAAAACAAATGTGTCCTTTTTAATTAATACAAATAATTCATAAGACCAAGTTTTGCTTTCAACATATAAATAAAAACTAAAAACTTAAGAGAATGAGAATGAAAAGAAGACATCTATTATGTCTAGTATGTCGAACTAAATCCATGATCAACTCGTGTTTAAATGCTTAAAGACACCCCACACAAAATCAAATCCCAAATCCCTTTTGACAATGTAAGTACTCCTGAAACCTCTGAATTAATTAGCTTCCAAGCCCAAACTGACGGTTTCGTACAGCCTTTTCTTTATTCCTCCACCCCCACCTTCAGGTGATCTCCATCCACATTCGTCAAACGATATCTCCCCCCAAAAAGATAGTACCTTATGCCTGCTTCGAACGAAATGCCACTATCTTCCAGCCCACCCTAGAAAAAGTCACCCTCTAAATAAGAAGAAAATGGCACCAAAAAGGAAAGTCAGCAACACACACAGCCAGAAGAGAGTGAGTGGTTAGGAGCGAAACTGTCTTCAGTTATTGATGACAAGGACCGACTTCTCTGATAGGAGAACAGGTTTAGTTAGGGTCAAAACATTTTTCCCGTGACGACCCCAGGTTCGTCCTTGAGGACGATTACTTCGTTTTTATTTCATCTTTTTCTTTTTCTTTCTCTTTCTTTCTATCTATCTTTTTTTTTTTTATATATATGTATATTCCGGCATTGCTTTGTCGTGTTTTCGTATTAAACGACATATGGCGTTGACAATCTGTAAATGAAAAAGAAGGTAAAAATGAGGGAAAAAAATGTACTGTATAATTCATATAAATAACGATTTTCTTCTTTTGGTAAAGTAAGTGGTTTGGCCATTGCAGGTAAAAAAACTGAGAATGCCTGATAAATTGAAACTTTGGAGACATATATATGACGTTGCCGTCTCGGGAAGAAAATGTTAGGATTTATAGGGACAGATGTCAGCTGAAAGATGCATTTTGTCCAGAAATGTGGTAGGTTATAGAGGAGGCGTAAAAAATGAGAAATATGAGTAATGTTATTTTTCATTTAAACAGTTTTTTTAAACACCATCTGCAAGCAAATTTAAGCCAGATTAACTAGAAATAACGTTGATTATATTTTTAAATAATCTTTTAGTTAATTAAGTCAATTTATATTAAAGAGTTTAATAAATTATTGTCATTTTAATGATAAGTCTAGAGAAGCTGTTAACGCAAGTTTTAGTTTCGATTTCTAATTTATTCCTCACCAGTACATGCTGATGTATCAGTACATGTCGTATTGATTACCTTTCAGCTTTTTTCTTTTTTTTTTATACTTGCTTTTTAGTTGCTTTAACTACGTCTGATGATATAAAATAACGTTTAATAATATTTTTAAATAGTCTACAAAAAACGTTTAACTAATCAAGTCAGTTTATATTTAAGAATTTAATAAATTATTGTCATTTTAATAATAATTCAAAGGAAACTGTTAACTTATTAACGATTTCTAATTTATTCCGCACCAATACATGCAGTCGTACTGCTTCCCTTTCAATTTTTTTAAAGCTGTTTCAGCTACTTTTGCTTCCTTTTCAAAAATATCCTTGAAGGTTTTTTTAACTTTTAAGTTAAAAATTATTCCTTGTTAGAATCTTAAACTATTATTACTTTCCAAATTAAACTTTTCATGTGCACGACTCTAAAGCATAATTTCATCAAGTCAGTTACATTTTCATCAAGTTTAAGTGAGAAATATGAGTAATGTTATTTTTTTTATTTAAACAGTTTTTTAAATACCATCTGCAGACAAATTTAAGCCATATTAACTTGAAAAGAACGTTTGATGATATAAAATAACATTTGATTATATTTTTAAATATTCTCTTAGCTAATCAAGTCGATTTATGTTTAAGAATTTAATAAATTATTGCCATTTTAATAATAACTTAAAAGAAACTGTTAACTTAAGTTTTAGCTCCGATCTCTAATTTATTCCTCACCAATACATGCTGTCGTATTGCTTCCTAATAGTTTAGTTTTTCCCTTTTATCTGCTTCAACTACTTTTGTTTCCTTTTCAACAATATCCTTGGTTTGTTTTTTAACTTTTAAGTTGAAAATTATTCCTCGTATGTGTTTTGAATCTTAAACAATTATTACTTTCCAAATGAAACTTTTCATCTACATTATTCTAAGGCATAATTTCATCAAGTCAGGTATATTTTCATCAAGTTTAAACGTGAAATCACCAAGAAACCAAGTCGCTTGTAAGTGATTTATACAAATTTGATACTTTTAATTTAATAACAACTAGCAAAATCCAACTTTTGATATGTAGGAATAACGTGAATCAATAAAACATCATGAAAATAGCTGTTTTCAAATTAAAAGTTAGTTTGAAATTGGAGATACAGATCGGGGATATATAGATACAACATCGGAAAGAATAACAAGTACACTAAAGCAGAAAAAAATGACTTGAATCAGGTTAATAATTCCTGTAGATTTAACTTTTACATTCGAAACTATATTTCAGATTGATTACGAAAACATTTTTCTTTTTCTTTACTCTTGTAGGATTGTCTACAACTACATTTTCGCTTTAGAAATTTTAATAGTATTATTAAAAAGATTTGAACAACCCATGGAATAATGGCTTAAGAATTTTTTTATCTCATTTGTAAAAAATGAAAATATAAAGGATCGCGTATTTAAAATTCCTAAAGTTTAATTAAAAATTATTAGGATTATACCTAAATTATTTAGGAATATTAAATTTTCAAAATTAAATAAATAATGGTTCACAGGATTTTCTCTTTCTGCATTCATAATACTTTTTAAGTACATAAATTTTATTTATGTTGGCGAGTCGATGATTTTTAATGTCTGATTTTTTTTTTAATATCTAGTTTATATTAATTAAGCAATAGATTTATTATGAATTCTTGTAGATTAGACATTATTTATAGAAATAACCGAATTTGATTGCAAACAAAAAAAAAAAAATTTCAACTTTGCTACATTACCATAAGCAACTCTTTTTCTTCATTGGCACAACAGCCCCATGGTGGGCCAAGTCTGTCTGCCAACTGGAAGATTTCGATGACAGGATATTTTTTACAGGGTAATGTTGTCAGCCCTACGCACAACAGTCATATTAGACAGGGACCTACCGTTTAAAGTGGATTCGAAACACTACAGACATCCATGAGTGACAAAGCGTTAGTCACTCGGCCATTAGGCTCCGCCATCAACAATTATTTAATCAATTTATTAATATAATCTTTTTGTGAAAGGTCCGTATCATATCTTCGTATAATCCACGAATAATTTATGTAATTAAAAATTTGAACTGAACCAGGAAAAACATTGAAGGTATGAAAATTTTATAAATTCAAGAGCAGAAAACTATCCGACCAGAAATTAAACAAAAATAAATTTCATGGGCGTTGATCTATAAAATTTCTGCAATATATTACATAAATCTAATTCTCAGACTTCATTAATAACTCTAAATATAAATAATTCAACTAATCCTTAACTAATTTCTCAATGATGTTTCTATAAAATAATAAAAATACGAGGTTTTAATGCTTAATATACCTAATGATATGGTATGAATGATATGTATCTGGTTTAGATAAACGATATCTTAAATCTGAAATAACGATTAACTTTTTTTTTTAAAAAATTGCTATCTTATAGAAAAATAGTTTGTAATTAGGCTTAGAAAGTATATTTCATTAAATGTCAGTAGGTTTTGCATGAACTGAAGCACAAATCTAAATCGTTTATTAAATACCAGCACGTTTGGTAAAGCAGATAAAAAAAAATATGAGATGGTTAGGTATAGTAAATAATGTGTTTGAGATGTAAAGATTATATTTGGGACTTTATTGTAATGTTTTATTTCGTAATGTGCTTAAAGGGGTAATTTCGGAAATCACTGAATCAACCGCTTTCTCTTAATCAAAGATTTAAACTTTACCCATCATTAGCTTTTTAACGAAGGGTGACATTTTTTGCTTAGTAGGAATACATTTTATAGTTAAGGTTTTCAGTCACGTTTATTTCATTTCGGTTTCATTTTATGGTAAGCCAATTATATAAATGTTCTAATTGTTTAAAAATATTTAAGAGATTAAAAAAATTATAAGAGCTACAATTGATCATTGAATTGCTATCTACAATTGATCATTACTTTTGGTCGTTTAGTGAACATGAAAGCAAATATGATAGGCCTGGCTAGAATACAAAAAAGGAGGGGGAATAAGAGCTATTAAAAAAAAGCACTTTTCTGAAATTAACTAACGAACTGTTCTTTCTCAAGAGGATAAACAGTTCATTCTACACTCTATCCTACTATTTGACAGAAAGGATAGAGTGTATATGTAATATATCTATACTCTATCCGGGTATAGATATATATATAGGCACTAGGTACAGATATATATATATATATATAGGCACTAGGTACAGATATATATATATAGGCACTAGGTACAGATATATATATATAGGCACTAGATACAGATATATATATAGGCACTAGGTACAGATATATATATATAGGCACTAGGTACAGATATATATATATAGGCACTAGATACAGATATATATATAGGCACTAGGTACAGATATATATATATAGGCACTAGATACAGATATATATATAGGCACTAGGTACAGATATATATATATATAGGCACTAGATACAGATATATATATAGGCACTAGGTACAGATATATAGGCACTAGGTACAGATATATATAGGCATTATGTACAGATATATAGGCATTATGTACAGATATATATAGGCACTAGGTATAGATATATATAGGCACTAGGTATATAGATATATATAGGCACTAGTTATAGATATATATAGGCACTAGTTATAGATATATATAGGCACTAGTTATAGATATATATAGGCACTAGTTATAGATATATATAGGGCACTAGTTATAGATATATATAGGCACTAGTTATAGATATATATAGGCACTAGTTATAGATATATATAGGCACTAGTTATAGATATATATAGGCACTAGTTATAGATATATACTATGCTATAGCTATTTAAAAAAAGCAATTTTCATTAACTAACTAATGAACTGTAATGTTTTATTTCGTAATGTGCTTAAGGGTAATTTCGGAAATCACTGAATCAACTGCTTTCTCTAATCAAGAATTCAAACTTATCATCATTAGCTTTTTAACGAAGGGTGACATTTTTGTCAGCAGGAATAAATATTATGTTTGAAGTTTTCAATCCACGTTTATTTCATTTCATTTTCATTTTCATTTTATGGTAAGCCAATTATATAAATGTTCTAATTGTTTAAAAATATTGGAGAGGGATTACAAAAATTATAAGAGCTACAATTGATCATTACTTTTGGTCCTTTTGTGAACATCAAATCAAATATGCTAGGTATGGCTTATATGCAATAAAAGGGGAGGGGGGGGGAATTCTGAGCTATTTAAAAAAAAGCAATTTTCTGAAATTAACTAATGAATTGTACTTTCTCAAAAGGATAAACAGTTCATTCTACATTCTATCCTTTCTATTTGATAGAAATGATAGAATATAAACCTGTTATCTATAAACTATCCGGGTATAGATATTACAATATATAGGTATGGATATATATACTATGTAATATGCCTATACTATAGTTATTTTTAAAAAAACATTTTTGATGAATTAAGTAATGAACTGTCCTTTCTCAAGAGGATAAACACTTCATTCTACACTCTATCCTACTATTTGATAGAAAGGATAGAGTGTATATATCTTTATACTCTATCGGATCTATAGATATATATAAATTACTAGGTATAGATATATGGACACTAGTTATATATATAGGCTAGTTATATATATATATATATATATATATATATATATATATATATATATATATATATATATATATATATATATATATATATATAGGCACTAGTTATAGATATATACTATGCTATAGCTATTTAAAAAGCAATTTTCATTAATTAACTAATGAGCTGTAATGTTTTATTTCGTAATGTGCTTAAAGGAGTAATTTCGGAAATCGCCGAATCAACTGCTTTCTCTAATCGAATTTAAACTTTACCCATCATTAGCTTTTAACGAGGAGTGACATTTCTGCTTAGCAGGAATAAATATTATAGTTGGGGTTTTCAGTCACGTTTAGTTCATTTCATTTTCATTTTATGGTTATCCAATTATATAAATGTTCTAATTGTTTAAAGTGCAAAAAAATTTTACAAGAGCTACATGATCATTACTTCTGATTTTCAGTGAGTATGAAAACAAATATGTCAGGCATGTCTCGGATAAGTAATAAAAAGTGGAGGATTATGAGCTATTTAAAGAACAGAATTTTCTGGAATTAACTAAGGAGCTGTTCTTTCTCAAGAGGAAAAACAGTTCATTCTACACACTATCCTTTCTATTTTATAAAAATGATAATACAGTGTGTGTGTAATATATATATATATATATATATATATATATATATATATATATATCCAGTATAGATCGTGGCTAGATCACTGGCACTCGGTGGCACAGGTTGCGGGTTCGAGTCCCGGCGGTGCCATGGAGGTTCGTAGTGGTTCGGAATCCACTTTAAGCCGTAGGTCCCGGTCTTATATGACCGTTGGGCGTAGAGCTGACAGCCCTACCCTGTAAAAAAGAGAAACGTCTCTCGTCTCCAAATCTGCCAGTAGGTAGACGGCCTTAGCCCCCTGGGCTTTACGTCAATGATGATGATTATATATAGGTACCAGGTATATACTATGTAATATATCTATACTATAGCTATTTTAAAAAACAGTTTTCTGGAATTATAAAATGAACTGTTCTGAATGAAATGAACTGTAAGAGGATAAAAAATTCCTTTCCACTCCATCCTTTCTATTTGATAGCAAGGATAGAGTGTATGTAATAATATATGTATATCCTATCAGGGTATACATATATTATTACATTGTTATTATAATTAGGGTTTACATAATAATATATTATTGTTATGTATACCTGACCCCCTCCCCTCGCCCTTTCCTTCCTTCCATGAGACCACACGGGTTTTTGAACTTGGTTTAGATGTTACTGTTTACCAAAGTGGGATAAGAAATAAATATTATTTAAGGAGAGTTATTTTACTGCACAAATATTTTCTTAATTAACTTTACCAAAAAATCAAAATGTTTTATTTCCTACCATCCCCGGGCAATACAGACATATCTGCTAGTATTCTTATAAATGTGAAAATTATCCAGTTACGGCGAAGGTTTATCAAGTGCAAGAAATCAGTTTTCTGAAAACAGACCTAATTGCCTTATTACAGCTGTTGTCTCATAACTACGACATGCATAATGCTTCCAGATGAAGCAGCCTTTCTTATCTACTTCTATTACCATCTGTTTGCTATATTACTTCTGATAAATAAACACAGAACCCTCAATTTAGATACAATTTCTTCAATAGTTTTATCAAATTCTCCGTAACTTCTTTGAATAGGCAAATAAACATAATCTAAATGACGGTACAGGCTTCCTGTTGTTTACAATTTGTTCAACTCAATAAATATATTCTTAATGTATCAATGACTTCGATACTTGAAAGTGTTCTATATAATAATTTTAAATGGATAAATAACACAATATCTTAATGTATAAAAAAACCTCAATATTTGAGAGTTTTGTACAATAATTTTAAATAGATGAATAACCATACATTTAATTAGAAGCAACTTAAATATTTTTTTTATAAACAACCTAAGTATTTGAATGAGTTCTGTATAATAATTTTAGAATAGATAAATAACCATATATTTAATTAGGAGGTACTTTAAATACTTGTTCCATAAATAACCTCAATATTTGAAAGAGTTTTTCCAAACTTTAGATAGATAAATAACATATTTAATTAGGAGACACCTTAAACATTTTGTCCATAAATAACCTCAATATTTGAATGAGTTCTGTATAATAATTTTAGATAGATAAATAACCATATATTTAATTAGAAGATACTTTAAATACTTGTTCCATAAATAACCTCAATATTTGAAAGAGTTTTTTTCCAAAACTTTTTAGATAGATAAATAACATATTTAATTAGGAGACACCTTAAACATTTTGTCCATAAATAACCTCAATATTTGAATGAGTTCTGTATAATAATTTTAGATAGATAAATAACCATATATTTAATTAGAAGATACTTTAAATACTTGTTTCATAAATAACCTCAATATTTGAAAGAGTTTTTTTCCAAAACTTTAGATAGATAAATAACATATTTAATTAGGAGACACCTTAAACATTTTGTCCATAAATAACCTCAATATTTGAATGAGTTCTGTATAATAATTTTAGATAGATAAATAACCATATATTTAATTAGGAGAACTTTAAATATTTTTTCCTTAAATAACCTCAAGATAAATAACCCTATATTTAGAAGACACCTTAAATATTTGTTCCATAAATATTGTCAATATTTGAAGAGCTCTGTACAATAATTTTAAATAGATAAATAACCATATATTTAATTAAAGAGACATCTTAAATATTTTGTTCATAAATATCCTCAATAAGCCAAGATTTCTGTACAATAATTTTAGATAGATAAATAATCATATATATTCAATTAGGAGACACCTAAAATATTTTTTTCATAAATAACCTCAGTATTTGAAAAAGTTCTGTGCAGTTTCAGATAGATAAATAGCCATATATTTAATTAGGAGATACTTTAAATATTTATTCCATAAATAACATCAATGTGTAGAATTCTGTGCAATAATTTTAGATAAATAAGGTAATAGAAGATGGATTAGATAAATAAATAAATAAAAACAATAAATAATATTTTATAAATAAATAACCATGTATTTAATTAGGAGACACCTTAAATATTTTTTTCCATAAAAATCCCTTAATTTTGAAAGAGATAATTTTAGATGGATATTAATAAGTACAATAATTTTAGATAGATAAATAGATATTTAATTAGGAGACATCTTAAATATTTTGTTTGTATATAATCTCAATATTTGAAAGAGTTCTGTGCATCTATCGAATTATCTATCTAAAGATAGATAAATAACCATATATTTAATTAGGAACACCTTAAGTATATTTTCAAATTGATATGAAACAAAATTAATAACCTGATAGATGAGCAACATTTAAATGACAATATCGTTCTATCTGACGAACATCCTACGTGATATATATTTTTAAATAACCTACATACCGTGATATGTTTTTTTCTTAAATAGGCAGAATACCAATGAGTTTATAATCAATACAATGTTTGATAAGACACTGAAGATGTTTTTGCATGAGTAAACAAATACATTTTTTTCAGGTAGTGATAATAATCGTCATGTCACTACTTTATGGGACAGTGAAAAAATGATGGGCTGTGACGAAGTCCCTAGAAGACGGACCCATCAATTTATGAGGACAGGTAATCATTCTCAATTTACCTTATTTAATTAAGTAGAAGTGTTTATCGAGCTTTTGCATCCTGTTGCTTTTGCTTTAATGAATTCTGTCGCTGTTTAGGCGGGGTTTCGCATTCCATCTCATTGACACTTTAACTGTCAAAGAGATTGGAAAAATGAACTTACAAACAATTATTAAAGTATGCCTGTTTCATATAAGTAGATTTCCAATAGATTACATTATACAGTGTGTCTTTAACTTAATGAACTATATCTAATATCAATAATTCAACAACAAATTCTTAAAACTAGGGCTGTCTCATATAAGTAGATTTACAATAGATTACCTTGTACGGGGTATCTTTAAGTTAATGAATTTATTCTAATATCAACTGTTCAACAACAAATTCTTAAAAACTATGGCTGTTTCATATAAGTAGATTTCCAATAGATTGTATTGTACAGGGAGCCTGTAAGTTAATGAAATTCTAATATCATGCTACTGAATATTTTTTTATCTATTTACGGGGTAGGATTGTCAACTCTACACCCAATGCTCTACGGTCATGTTAGACCGAGACCACAGTTTAAAGTGGATTCCGAACCACCACAAACATCCCTGTCATCGCCGGGACTCGAACCCCAAACCTGTGGCCCCAAGCGCCAGAGTTTCTGTATTTCAGGTGCTATAAATACGAGGGTCACTCTGAAATTTTGAGATACGAATTTACAAATTCAACGAATATATTTTCCTGCTTTTTGTTGTCTGCCACTGTCTCAAAATTTCAGAGTTACCCTCGTAACAGTGCTAGAACCGGGTTTTCCTTTTTTTCCTCTACAGCCCACCCCATACCTAGGGGCTATATAGCTCACTAATTGTTAGAAGGTGAGGATAGAATATCGGTGGGGCATCATATCATGAACAGCCCACCAACAGGTATTGAGGGAGGACTTTTAAATCACTTTTTTTTCCTCACAATTTGAGTGTCGTATGAATGAAAACCCGAAAATTTCCAACAAGCAGCCTGACTATTGATACACCATTAATCACATTGTCATATGCGCCATCAGGTCTCTTCGTTTCTGAAAGTTGTGGCTATAAAAATTCCGCCAGGGGATTAGAATATCAATCTTCCTGCGTGCTAGTTGGGCCACTTTGCCAATGGGCCATGGGTTGGCCTTTGGAGAAGTCTGACGCATAGTGCTTGAAGTTTAGTTCAGAACTTGATAAATATATCGACATAAACGCTGCCGTGGATGGTACAATAAATCCACTGGCCGTAAAATACTTCAATTGGGTACAAGGAGATGGGGGAGAAGGGGTGTAATTTCTTCTTGGATGGGATGGGCAATTGGCTAGCGCTCTGGCCTTTGGTACCACAGGCTTCAGGTTCGAATCCCTGGCGATGGCATGAATGTTCGTGAGTGGTTCGGAATCCACGTTAAACTGGAGTCCCGATCTAATTAGCCTAAAGTATGCATAAAATGACCGAAGAGCGCCAAACCAAATCTTGGATGAAAAGGGATGATTGTTTCAAATTTGGGTAGGTTTCGGTTTTGCTTTGTTTGTCACTCAACTGTCATTTTGTACACACTTCAGGCTAATTAGACAGGGATCTACAGTTTAACGTGGATTCCGAACCACCCTAAACATTCATGGCATCGCCAGGATTAGAACCTGAAGCCGGTGGTACCAAAGATCAGAGCACTAGCCAATTGGTCATCAGGCCACTCAAATGTCAGTAGGTGGCAATTTGTGAGTGCAATGTAACAGGATCCTCGTGGTGCACCCTGATCAACATGCACATGCAATCTTTAAAAAGACAAATGTACTAAGGTCAATTTAGGCCAGTCCCTTTACAGTTCAAAATTTTTTCCTCCATCATCAAATTGTTTCATCTATCGATTAATTGAAATTATTTTTATCGTATCATTGTATCGATTGACTGACATATTTTTTAAATTGTAGACATCATATGTTAAAAATAATTTTCGATTTTAATAATTGATTGAATTCAGCTATCCTAAGATACATATAGCTTTCTAATACATTAACCATAGCTTGCTAGTACGTTAATCATTATCGTACTATAAAAGGAGGAAAATTCGTTTTTCCAATCTCATTATTATCACACTGACAGCTACCGAAATTAATTGCATTAATATAAAACTAGGAAACCTGTGTTAGTAGAAAATTACTATTGGGGCCTTCATGAATAATCAGGGTTTTTTTTACATGACATTAAAATGAGATCTAAGAATTTATGGACCCTTCTCTATTAAATATTTGATCAAATTACAAAATGGGGCAGAAAGAAACAAAATATTTTTGTTTTATCATGGAATATGTTTCCAGAAATTCTGCATTTGTAATAATTTAGGTAAAATTCTGGTAATTTAGGTAAATTCTGCATTAGGTAAATAAATTTTGAAATTTGATCCAAATTAAAATTTTTTTTTTTTTAAATTTATAAAAATTTTATTGAAATAAAAAGGAATAGGAAAAAATAAAGTTAAGTTTCAGATATTTATGGTTACATATTATGTTTATCCTTAAATATTAATTGTTAAAATCATATCAGTAAATAAGTTTTAGAAATACGTTTTTATCCTCCCAAATTAACGAACAGAATCAGCATATAAGATCTTTAGTATAAATATCAAAAGATCACAAATATCGAACACAATTTCAAAAGTAGAATTTTCGTATTAATGTTTTCGTATCGAGCCTTAATTTTAAATGTAGACAATCAAATACTTTAAAGGTATTGTATCCACTACGTCCATTAAATGTTATGTTATGTTATCCATTTATCGTATAGTTTCTATTGTATTATTCGTAGCAATGTTTATTGTATCAATGTTTACAAATTATTTTCCTGACAATGTGTATGATTATGATTATATATATAAACTCATGTTTGTGAAAATTGCAACACCATGAAGGACTTACGCGAGTGATCTGAAATTTTCAGGAAATGCAAATTAGGGCATCATATGCAAATGATTAGAATTTCCAAATCCGTAGCGCATGCGTATGCTGAGCAGCGCCCTCTGAACGGCGGATGGATCCGAATAAATAGACGGCTGTAGCGAGGCGTGTATGGTTATCGTGGTTATCTGCTAGTGGTAAACGTTAGCTCAATCGTTACTTATGCCTCTTCGACGAAGAGAGCGAGATTTGAACAACTTACAGAGTTTGAACGGGGAGAATCATCGGTCTAAGTGAAGCTGCATTGTCTTTATATATATATATATATATATATACATATATATATAAAGACAATGCAGTCAATCGTACACATTGACATGCATATATATATATATATATGCTTATGTTTCCAGTGAGTCATTTGCTCTCTCAGGCGGATGAATCTCTCACATGGCAGATGAATTTATTGCACTGTTTACATCTTTCTGAAGGTGGATATTATTTCGATATGTCAAAGACACCTCCTGAAGCGATATGAGAATGAATAATTTCTTTTAAGATTATAACAATTCGAGCAATCATTTCTCAAAATAAAGTTTTAAAAGGAAATCCGAAAACATTTTTTGTTTCTAGCGAGTCAGTATACTCTCAGAACTTGACTGACGGACTTTGCTACATAGTTGACATTTTGATGATCGCGGATAGCTCTTCAATGTGTCAAGGAAATTTCTAGCATGATGCGAAGAAAAATAATGTCTTCTAAGAGTACTTTGTTGGCAGCTGTCATGTATCATTTTGTTTGTTTTGTAGGTAATGAAGGAAAACTCCAATGCTGCAGCAATCCAGTTGTCAAAATAATAATTCTTATAAATCTCTACTAATTTTCAAGGCAGATATAGTCAGTGTATCCTATAATCGAGAATGGAACCTCTTGCATTTATACGCTTTTTAAGCTTAGACTATATGTTAAGAGTGGAAACATTGAACATAGATGTGCATACTTTTATCATAACGTTTTTATTGTATTATTCTTATCGATATTTTTTAAAAATGATTTTCATGACAATGAACTGGATATATACATACATACCCACAAACACATAATACACACACACACATAATATATATAATATTACACACACACACACACACACACACACACACACACACACACACACACACACATACATATATATATATATATATATATATCCAACGAGTCATTTGTGCTCTCAACAAATGGCAAATGAATCCATTACACTATTTACACTTTTTTGAGGGTGGATATTATTTCAATGCGTCATATATGCGCTTAGCAAACCTAGACTACTACTACTACTTGTATACTATATGTTAAGAGTGGAAACATTGAACATAGATGTGCATACTTTTATCAACGTTTTTATTGTATTATTCTTATCGATATTTTTTAAAAATGATTTTTCATGACAATGAACTGGATATATACATGCATACCCACAAACACATAATACACAACACACACATAATATATATAATATTACACACACACACACACACACACACACACACACACACACATACATATATATATATATATATATATATATCCAACGAGTCATTTGTGCTCTCAACAAATGGCAAATGAATCCATTACACTATTTACACTTTTTTTGAGGGTGATATTATTTCAATGCGTCATATATGCGCTTAGCAAAAGACTACTACTACTACTTGTATACTATATGTTAAGAGTGGAAACATTGAACATAGATGTGCATACTTTTATCATAACGTTTTTATTGTATTATTCTTATCGATATTTTTTAAAAATGATTTTTCATGACAATGAACTGGATATATACATGCATACCCACAAACACATAATACACAACACACACATAATATATAATATTACACACACACACACACACACACACACACACACACACACACACACACACACACACACACACACACACACACATATATATATATATATATATATATATATATCCAACGAGTCATTTGTGCTCTCAACAAATGGCAAATGAATCCATTACACTATTTACACTTTTTTGAGGGTGGATATTATTTCAATGCGTCATATATGCGCTTAGCAAACCTAGACTACTACTACTACTTGTATACTATATGTTAAGAGTGGAAACATTGAACATAGATGTGCATACTTTTATCATAACGTTTTTATTGTATTATTCTTATCGATATTTTTAAAAATGATTTTTCATGACAATGAACTGGATATATACATGCATACCCACAAACACATAATACACAACACACACATAATATATATAATATTACACACACACACACACACACACACACACACACACACACACACACACACATACATATATATATATATATATATATACAACGAGTCATTTGTGCTCTCAACAAATGGAAAAATGAATCCATTACACTATTTACACTTTTTTTGAGGGTGGATATTATTTCAATGCGTCATATATGCGCTTAGCAAACCTAGACTACTACTACTACTTGTATACTATATGTTAAGAGTGGAAACATTGAACATAGATGTGCATACTTTTATCATAACGTTTTTATTGTATTATTCTTATCGATATTTTTTAAAAAATGATTTTTCATGACAATGAACTGGATATATACATGCATACCCACAAACACATAATACACACACACACATAATATATATAATATTACACACACACACACACACACACACACACACACACACACATACATATATATATATATATATATATATATATATATATATATATCCAACGAGTCATTTGTGCTCTCAACAAATGGCAAATGAATCCATTACACTATTTACACTTTTTTTGAGGGTGGATATTATTTCAATGCGTCATATATGCGCTTAGCAAACCCTAGACTACTACTACTACTACACAGTCCAGTGTACACTTGTCCAGTGATAGACTTGTGAAATATTAACAATTCAGTATCAGAGCCAATGTGTTTCATACATTTATTAGAAAACTGAGTAATCTTGGTGGATAATGTGATAAAAGTAATGATAAATTTACTACATATTAGATGCTATGTAATGATAAATCTGCTACATATCAGCTGCTAGGTAGTGATAAATCTGCTACATATCAGCTGCTAGGTAATGATAAATCTGCTGCATATCAGCTGCTAAACAATGAAAAATCTGCTTCATATCAGCTACTACTACTACTACTACTACTACACCACACCACATCACTGTGCCTAGAGCTGAGTTGCCCCTATACAGTTTGGGAATGATGTGGGTGAAATGAATGGACGCACGATGGAGGCGGAAAAGTTTTGCATAATTCCCTTTTTGAGGTACAGAAGCTGAACAATGGGGAAAATTCTTACAAGAACAGAACTAAATATCAAAATTAAAAAAAAAAAAAAAAAATTTTGAAGAAGGATGAAATATGAAATGCGAAAATATAAAAACGTTAGGAAAGATATTACAGAAAGAGAAAAGAAAAAAATTAAAAGCAATATAATACAATAAACACTACATAGGAGATTATACAAACCGAGAGCTGGAGGAATATTCATCAAATCAATTATACTAGAATTTAGAAAATCTTAATAGCTAATAAATAAATAGACGGTAGAAGCAGTTGCTGCAAAATTATGGACAAGGGAAATAAAAAAGGTAGGAGAAATTACATAAGAGATAAATAAGCTAGGTGTATAACTAGAAAAATGGTGTTTACATAAACATTTTTGATTGTGCAATTTGGAGTCTAAATGAAAAAGAAAAACGAATTGTTTCAAATTTAGTGTGCCCTAGAAATATGCTCATGCACTCACTTAAATTATATACATTATAATACAAAATTTCCTTTGATACATACACAAGCATAAATTGTTTTGAAATACAAATTACTTAAATATGCAAACATAATACTTATCTTAAATATATACACAAGCAAAGATTATTTTATAAAGCTAATTACCTTACATAATACACAATAATGATTTTTTTTTTTTTAATGCAGCGAATTACCTTAAATATTCTAACACAGTATATGCATGCACTTAGATTACTTTAAAGAGTAAAATTACTTTAAATATACACTCAAATATATATACACACACTTAAATCTTTGTAAGAAGCAAAATTATAATTATACACACATGATGATTAAACACATGTTAATTGTTTTATAAAGCAGGATTACTCTGTTTATAAATACATTCACACACGCACAGATAAAAGAATATATATATATATATGTAGAAAATAAGTATGCTACTAAAAATTGTTTAAAGATTTGTGTACTAAATATTTTTTGACACTTAGTCCGGGATAAGTAAGATTTGATTTTCACAAATAAAGTTTATCATGTTTCAGATTTTGAGTCGAGACCCTTTGCATTTTAAGATGTTAATCTTCCATTGAGTAGTATTCTCTTCGGAAGGTTTCTTCATATGCCATGATAAAGTAAGTGGGCAGGAGGTAGCAAAGTGAAGAGGATTACCCACATCTCCGCAAGAACAATAGCTTGTGTCTCTCAGATGAAATCGTTGTAGGTAAGAGGGAAATGGACCATGCCCTGTAAAAAACATGGTTTCCTCTCTTGTCCATCCAGCAGAATATGCCGACACTTTTTAATAATTTCATAAATAGGTCGACCCGTCAATCCTTCATCCCACTGTTTTTGCCATTTAGAAAGGACGTGATTATTTAATTATAACTAGATAGACGCGAGAGGTTGCCACTGTGATCAGTACTGTGTAAACTGGTTGAAGTGGAAAGTACTATAGGTTAGATTATGAGACGACGAGGAGAACGTTAAGAGCGTCTAAGGGAAGATACACGGTCAAGGACCGTATGTGATATGTTCATGGTTTTATTAAATAGAATTCATATTGTAGAGGGTGCTATGTGTAGGGTATACACAGGGTGCCATGTATATTATACTAAGCAGAATATTGTTAATAAATTAATGTAAAGAGAAGAGTCGTGTTTTCAGACGCCTACAACACTAAACCACCTGACACAATTAGTCGCTGGCAGACAACAACAATACATTTATCGTATCGCTTTTATTATTATTCTTATAGATTTTTTTAAAAAATGATTTTTCCTGATAATGAATGTGACACACACACACACACACACACACATACACACACACATATATATAAACATATATTGTTTATATTTCCCATGTCATTTGTGCTCTCAGTACATGGCAGATGAATCCATCATATTATTTACTCTTTTCTGAGGGTGGATATTATTTCCATACGTCATTATATACGCTTAGCAAGCCTAGACTACATGTGAATTAATAGTGGAGACATTAAACATGTAGATGTGCAAACATTTATCATATCGTATTATTGTATTGTTCTTATCAATGATTCAAAAGGATTTTTTCTGACAATGAATGTGATATATACATATTATCGATATATATATATATATATATTGTTTATTTTTAAAAACACTTCATCAATAATGTTTTTAATAGTTCATGTATTTTTAAGAAATGAGCTCTAATCTATAATGCTCAAATTGATACATGCTATTACAACATATAATTAAGAAAATATCTCCTTCTTAAAAATCATGAAAAATTACATCAAACAATTATCAAATTTGTACTTAGAAAAAGTATAAACTAAACCCTTCACAGGCATGTGCAACAAGGCAGATATCAGTTTAACGAAGAAAGTTTCGCAAAACGAGCTTTGGGATGGCATTCCGGCGATCTCTCCCCGAACCAGTTTGGAGATGATGGAAATCCATCCTTCATCCTTCATTATCATGAGGGAGGAACCGGAGATTTTATCCGGCGTATTTATTGTTTACGCGCAGGGGTGACTCGGGCTCATTTATCACCCCTGGGTAGGATTTCGAACACTGTAATTGAGACGACCGGGCTTCGAAATCGACTCCTTTTAGGAACAAATCTTTTTCCTTCCTTCTAGGTTGATACTAATCTGTTTAATGCTATCATACCCGAATTTGATCCGCTTTTGAACAACTGAATTTTAATTGAAATTGTTGTATTGGGTAATGAATCATTGTTTGGAACGAAATGAACATTCTTGTGGAATGAAGTGAACATTCTTGTGGAATGAAGTGAACATTCTTGTGGAATGAAGTGAACATTCTTGTGGAATGAAGTGAACATTCTTGTGGAATGAAGTGAACATTCTTGCAGAATGAATTTTTTATTGCATTTTTAGCATTGCTTTCAGCAAGTATCATTATATGTACATTAGGAAAGTTCTGCTGTGAAAAAAACAGGAATGAAAATTCCCCTCTCAATTATCGCTTGTTGGTGCGACTGTACATCGCATATATTAGTGGAACCCAAAATCCATTGATATAGATAATAGAAATTTGAAAGAAAGTAAATTACTATTTTAATAGTCACCGGTTAGCTGATTTTTAAAGGAGAGATTGTTGAAAAGTCAGTTCTGATGGATCAGTAAGGTAGGAGGTTCTTCCTTTATAGGGAGGTTCTGTCTATTTTAATAGTCACCGGTTAGCTGATTTGAAAAGGAGAAATTGTTGAAAAGTCAACTCTGATGGATCAGTAAAAGGTGGGAGGTTCTATCTTCTACGAAATTAGTTATTCTGAATATTCCACAAGAACTCTCTATATGAAACTCTATTTTTTATAAAGATACACATCACAGTTATAATACATAGATCAAGGATGCTGTAGCAAGTGATAATCCTTCATTTCATACCTATATTACTGATGTAAATCTTCCTCTCTCACAAACAATAACCCTGAAATGTCTCCAGCGGAATGTATTCTACATCTACAAGTCATGACTAGCATCATATAATACATATTGGACGCATGTAACTATAAAGTTATAACTTTTATAAAATTGGCTTTTACAACATAGATACTATATGTTTATTTTCTGAAACTCATTTCCAAAGATTTTTTTTTTTTTCAATTACTGATAATGTGAAGTGTCAGTTACTAACGTATAGTAAGTATGAGAACCTCCAAAAACATCATCATAGATATAACAAGACATTTATGAAAGAATTGGTTTGAATTAATATTTGAATTCTATATTTTTTCCTAATCCACCATAAACATGTAAGTACAAAAAGCAAGCTGTTACTAGTAATTTTTTATGTATCAGAAATATTGTAATCATGCCATGCACGACACAACGGCGAGGAGTATAAAGATAAACAATGTCTAATGATAATAAGTGTATAGTTTTTATTATATATAAGTCATTACGTATTCAAATGAAAATTATTGCAAATAGTTTCATAACGTTAAAAAACGTATTGGGACAACCAAGGATTCCTAGTTCGATTTCTGACAGATTATGATGAATCGAAAATTGTCCTTTGTGGCTTGGTTTGTCGTCCTATGGTCATTCTTTGCGCACTTTAGGTTAATTAAACCAGGACCTACAATTTAACATGGACCATGCCACTGCCATGAATGGAGCCAACCTATATCCCAAACATCCATGACAAAATTCGGACCTGAAGTCTGTGGTACCAAAAGGCAGAACGCTAGCCAATTGACCATCAGGCCGCTCTCATTTGTGCTGATGAATGAGCCCGATACATCGATAAACCAGAAAATGGTTTCGTTGGGGGTAGAGAAGGTGAAATGGGGATGTGAATCCCCCTATACCAACCCTAGGAACAATAGTTCCAAATTGCAGTGCTACCAAGGAGCTCATACCTACTACGGCAATGACAATCATTCATTTACAATAAGTACTATTCTGTGTCAAATGGATACGACATCCTCATTTTGAACAGCTTCTGAATATCAATCACGCTCTTGTAAGAAATTTTCAGAGAATTTAAAAAAATTTTAACTATAAAAATATATAAATTGCAATATAGAGTGGATTTAAAGAGTTTTGCTGTCCTTAAACAAGCAGGATGTTGCAGTACCCTTTCATAAAACCATATAACTTTATATTTAATTTGAAGTTCTTTATTTGATAGATTATACAGAATCAGATAAATAGTAAATCATAGTAAATGAAACAAATTATCATAAGTAATCATTAAAAGGAATTTATTAAAATGTAATGAAAGAATTGATTTGAATAATGTCTGTCATTTTTCCAAATCTGCCATAACTATACAAGAAAAATAACATTAAATCAGTACAAGTAACTTTTTTTTGTTAATCTCGTGTACGACACAACACCGAAGAGTATAAGGGTGAGCGATATCTAATGGTAACAAGAATATAATTTTTTATCATAGGCAAGAAATTGCATATTCAAATGAAAATTGTTATAAATAGTTTCATAACATTCAAAATTGTGATGAATAGCTCATCCGTGCTGGTGAATGATCACATCGATATATAGATACGGTTTATCGATGATATATCGATATATATATATATATTCATTTTGTTGGGGTCGAAAGGAAGATGCCAATCCTTCATATACCGATCTTAGGAATGATAGTTCCAAATTGCAATGCTACCAAGAAGCTCATATCTACTGCGGCAATGGCAACCATGCATGTACAATAAGCACTGACAAATGGGTACGACAACCGCATTTGGGACCTGTTCAGTATTCATTATGCTATTCTAAGAAATTTTCAGACAATTTTTAAAGGAATTCTAACTGTAAAAATATATAAATTAGATAAGAATGGTAGATATAGAATGGCGAAATAGAATGGTTCTACTGTCCTTAATCAAGCCGGATATACCAGAGTTCTTTCAAGAAACCCTACAAGTTTATATTTTATTTGAAACTCTTTATTTGATAGATTATATAAAGTTAGATAAATAGTAAATCGTAGCAAAAGGAACGAAATATCCAGAGTAACCATTAAAACAAAATACAGAACAAGATGAAGTATGAGAAAATGTTTGTCCAATTTATTATATGTATCATTTTCATCATCAATAACACATGTCAATTTTTTCAACGAAAGTACTTGATTCCTGTTATCTTTTTACATTCAATTTTGCATGTCACTTTAAAAAAAGAAAATAACAACGAAACCAAACGTGATATTTTTGCAGAAACACCCCAAATGGATAATCGATCTCTGTACAAATTTCGAGGCGTGTTATGTGGTTCAAAGTTCAATAATTGCACATAATCATTCACCAGCCCAATCAATGATATTTTCCTTTCATTTGAAATCAGCGCTTGTTATGGAAGCCACGAGCTCACTTAGGGAAGGGGGTGTAATTTGGCCGTCTGCACTCCCACACAGGGATGGTGGATAATCGTTTGGCGTTTGAGGAATGGAGTCTCTGGGTATTGGGATGGCCTGAGTAAGCTTCGAATTATAGGTTTTTCCCGTTGTCAAGTTGTCGAAAACGTTAAAGGGGAAAACGTGTGCAAAGAACAACCACGTGTGGAATAATTTTCACAGATCGTTTGTCACTTTCATGGAAGATTCGAAGATTATTAGCTTACACTCGATTGTTTTAGTTTTTGTTCTTATCTTTTGGTTTGTATGAACTGAAGTGAGTCAGAAATCAGGGTTTGGTTTCAATCCACGATTTGAAATGTGTTCCTATATATTTTGTTTGCTATTGTTTTTTTTTTGTGAAAACAAAAGAAAAAAATTGTTAGATGGCAAGGAATGTAGCAAAAAGCATTAGGGAAAAAAAAACCCCCGTAGAATTCAGATGGCACAGAACTTTTTTACTGGAGTGAAAAAAATTTATTTTTTTTAACAAAAACAAACACTTTTTTGTTTATAAAAATATAAGCACATTACATAATTCTGTAAAAATATTTATACTTTTTTTTATATAATTTCCACAAAAAGTTGTAATTTTTAGTTTTAGTTGTTTTTATCTCGTTTTTTCAATGCTAAATTGTATAGGTCATATTTTCTCCTCTCCCCCTCCAAAAAATGAATCTCAAAGACCCTTCATAATATTTTGACTAAAAAAAAAAATATACATTATAGAATTTGCTAAATGTGTTAAAAATATAGGAACAATACATGTTTTTGAATGCATGTAACTGTTTCATTCGTAATTTTCATTCCTGCTCAATTATGAGGCCATTATTTTTTACATGCATAGTAATTGTCATTCTATTTTTAGTTTTATTTAGGTTTGTAGATTCAGTTGTTTAAATAATATAAAAACGTTTCTTTTGGTATATATTGTGAACAGGCAGTATACAAATCAAAACTATATCAATACATTCTAAAATTGGCAGTTTTATTTATCTTTAAAGTTTTATGTTTAAAGTTCTATTTCTAAATTTACTTTTACTGCATAAATTAGAATATTGTAATAATTTGTTCATTAACACGAATAAAATTAATCATATGCAAACGCTAATTCTTTCTACAAAATTTGTACAATTGTATAATTAAAAAGAAAATGATATCAAAATAATATAGCTTAGAATTCTGTACGTTAATAGCTCTTTTCAAAATGTATGTTCTCTTATATATATATATATATATATATATATATATATATATATATCAAAGAGCAATAGAACTTAAGATACTTGCATGGACACCGTCTCATGGTGATGTCCTTTAACACATTGAAGAATGTATGCAGGGAAAAGCACATAGTTTTGCACATAATTCCCTCATTTTTTTAAATAAATGTAATTTGTAACAATTTTTAAGTGGTTAATACATTCCGTAATATTTGATATTTCTGAAATGACAAATGACGTAAATTTATGTCTCCTGTCTTAAAAGTGTTAAGTGTTGCAATTTCTATTAAGGAAAATCATATTTCTCAAGGATTCCCGTAATTTTGACTGAACCTATATCATCATTCTTTGTACCTACAACTTTTTTTTTTTTTTAACAACTAAATATTCCTTCCATTTTTTTTCATCAAACACAACATGTTTTAAATAATTTGTATAGACAATAAATCTTTACAAAAAAAATTATGTACCACAATAAAATTTTCAAAAAGAACAAACACGAACTAAACAAATTAATAAGTAAATAAGCATAAATAAAAATCTTATGTATGCATAATAGTTATTTCAGTAAACGATGCATTCATTTTTTGAAGTTTTTCAATTGACAATTCTTTCCTTCACAAAAGTTCTTATCAGTTGTTGACAACTATTTTTCAAAGTGCGCAATAATTTTTCTAAAATTTCAATAAATAAACAATGTGATTTAAAATCACATTTTTTCCAGTAATTGTTCTCTTTCCAACAACAATATATTTCCATAAAACTGCGAAAGAAAAAAAGTTTTAATCAAAAGAATTTAAAAGTAACCTATTAATTGCCCGATAATAATGTTTTTCAACAACTAGATACTCTTTATTTTCTCTAATACATAATAATCTTTCGACAACGCGACTTTCATTCAGTTTGAAACAACACTTTCTTTCAGCCTCAATATTTCATTAAAACAACTGGATTTAAACTCTTTTGTGCAGAGTAATGCCCAGCAGCAAACACATGACTTCGTACTATTCTAGAACAATTAATTTTGAAAAATTAGTAACAATTTTTAATAAATAGCGGACTGGAATGTCTGTGCTGTAGCACTTCAAAAAGTTTTTAATTTCTGTAAAAATCAAACAATAACTTAGATTTAAATCTCTTTACAGATAACAACTGATATGATATTATTTACTGGTTTCCAACTATTCAATGCCCATATTTCTCCAACAATATCGATGTAGAAACTCAGTTTCTTCCTGAACAGACGACAACTTGGGCAAGAAGAATTGTAGCTTTTATTTTACCAAACTAAACTAATTTGAAATTAGTAGTAGCAAACCAACCAAACAGCTCAAACAATTCATAGTGACAGCATTATTCAAAAATTGAATCCCTCTAAATCCATATAGCAATACTGATGCAAAGAAGAGGGTTGCTTTTATTTCACTAAAACTAAACTTACTTTGAGAGAGTGTGTGTAAAACCAACCAAACAACTCAAGCAATTTGTAATTGACAACATTATTTCAAAAATTGAATCCCTCTAAATCCATATAATATTGATGCGCAACAAAAGTAAGTGCTTTTATTTACATAAAACTAAATTTACTTTGAGAAATTAGTAGTAGCAAAACCAACCAAACAACTCAAGCAATTTGTTTTTTTTCCAAAAATTGAATCCTCTAAATCCATATAATACTGATGCGCAAAAGAAGGGGTGCTTTTATTTCACTAAAACTACTTACTTTGAGAAATTAGTAGTACAAACCAACAAACTAAAATTTGTATTGACAACATTACTCCAAAAATTGAATCCCTCTAAATCCATATAATACTGATGAGCAACAAAACTTAAAAATAGTCTGTACATAACATAGAAACATTTCAAACCCACATTTTTATAACAACAGAACTCTCAAAATTTTTAAAATATAATTAAATTGGTCACCAACCACCGTACCCGATGAGTCTACAATATTACTATATATATTCTAGTGCTTCTATAAAACTAAATGTTCAGAAACTAGTACAAGTCGAATTATTTCTAATTTTGAGTCGAGTACTTTTAAAAACTGAACAGACTCAAATTCATCTACACTCTCAATATTTTTGCTAATTAAAACAAGCCTAATATATGCCTATCAGATTAAACTAATAAGTACTACTAGTACTTCTATAAATGACTAATGTTCAGGAACTACTAGTAAAGTCAATTATTGAAACTTATTTTGAGTCGAGTACTAAAAATGAACACCTCAAATTCTATCTACACTGACAATATTTTTGCTAATTAAAACCTAATAATATATGCCTATCAGATTGAAACTAATAAGTACTACTAGTACTTCTATAAAACCAAACTAATGTTCAGAACTACTATTACAAGTCGAATTATTGAAACTTATTTTGAGTCGAGTACTAAACTGAACACACTCAAATTCATCTACACTGACAATATTTTTGCTAATTAAATCCTAATAATATATGCCTATCAGATTGAAATTAATAAGTACCACTAGTATTTCTATAAATCCAAACTAATGTTCAGAAACTACTGGTACAAGTCGAATTTGTTGGTACTAACACTGAATTTGATGAAACAGCAGACTCAAACTCATCTACATTGATAATATTTTTGCTAATTAAAGCCTAATAATATATGCCTATCAGATTGAAACTAGTAATAGCTAGCAAATCTAACATAAACCACTGATAGTATTGGTCGAACAAACACTGTTTAAAATCGTCTGCCGCTACCTCTTCGGCTTCCACCCCGTCTTCTAGCGGAATCCTGTGTTCCAGAAGGGACTCTTCACCGAATCGAAACTGCTCTTCAACTGCGCATCGCGGGCGGTTACGAAAACGCGCGCCGCCGACTAAGCACTGCCCTTTCTGATGTTCCTTCCTCCCCCTCTTCTTCCAGCCCGGCACTCGTTACGTCACAAACTGGACGGCCTAGGCCTAACGGGGGCCGTAGCACCGCCAACAGATACGCAGTCACACACGACAACTCGGCCGCGGGCAAAGGTGGTCAAACTCGTCTCTGCCTATCCCAATACGCATGGTGTGTGTGTGTGTTTATGTTGGCGCAGTTGCAGTTACCAAGTGGTGTTCGGGCGGGTTAGGAGGTCCGTAGGATCAGTGGCAACAATCTTTATTTATATTTAAATTTTCATTGAAAATTTAGAGTTGCATGTGGATCAAGGTTGTTGCTGTTGTTGTTGCAGAGATTAATTGCGTTGTACCTTTGGATATATATTGAAAATGTTTGGTATTGATTTGTGATTTGAAAGTGCACCAGAAACTCTTCATTTACTGCATTTATATAGTCATTTTTTTTTTTTTTCCGATTTTAATTTTTTGTCAGTTATTGTGGCATTAGAAGTCTCGATATTTTTTTTGGAAATTCAAGAAATATATTATAAAACAGAAAAAATCTATACATATTTGGAAATAAATATGACATTC
>BPLR01001851.1:0-166115 GCA_021605095.1 Caerostris extrusa
TCTGCATGAAGATCTTTATGTTTGCATAGACGTGACTTGCAAGAGAATGCTCTGCCACATTTTAAACAAATATGAGGCCTTTCTGCTGTATGAAATTTTTATGTTCGGCGACATATTTCTGTCGATGGACTTTGAAAGTTTTCCACATTCCACACAAAAAATAATCCTTAGCGTGAATTTTGTTATGATCTTTCAAAGAACACATTATATGGAATTTTTCGCCACAGGTGTCACAAACAAAATGTTTTCTTCCCATATAAGTTCTCTCGTGATCTTTCAAAAACACTTTCCAAGGGACAGCATTTTCACAGTATCTACACTGGTGACGCTTTTTTAGATGTTGTTTGGAGAAATGCTTTTAAATCTCTTTGAAGGTCGAATTGTCTCCCACATTTAATGCACCTGAATGATTCTTCAATTGGTGTCGTATCCGAAGAAGACATGCTGAAGACTTTAAAACTCGGATTAATTTAAAAAAATGTACATTTAAAACCATGCATGTCAAATGCAGTTGTTATCACTCTTAACTTTTAGATATTTATTGAACATATATCGACACAACCTACTTAGTTCACATTTAGTGTTGCCAATATTTTTTTTCTTTTTACATGAATTCTTTTTGATTGATTGTTTTTTTCTTACCGAACTACGCACTATATCAGGAATCACTTAATCGTAGATTAGAAACTAAAATCCCGAAATAATTTACAGAATTTAAAAATGAAATTTTGGGTTGTTTTTAATAAAATTCGGTATTTTAAATTAGTAAATTGACAAAAATTCTTAAATACTTTCTACTTTTTCATGAACAAAATTTAACCTAATATTATAAACTTTAAAAATTCTATCAATTTTGTATTTTAAGTAAAAGAATATGCATAATTTCGTATGTTTCTTAAAATATTTTTTGCTATATGTAGACACGTATGAGGACAATGACATAGTTATGCTGAGTTTAAATATGTAATATTGAGCCAAAATATGATAGTAACACAGTCCTATGTACCGCTGGACTTGAAGATGCACCTAAATCTCATATATTATAATTTGACGGCAGGAATTTTTATTTAGTAAGTGCATTTCGATTATGTATGAATATATGAATGTAGATCTTATATATTCCGAACTACGATTGGATTGCTTAATTCTCTCTCGTATAAAATTGTTCTGGTTTTTCATGTGCATACTCAAGAGGTAATGGCATAATAATAGAAATCAATTTTGATAGATATCACGAGCATTCTGATTCTTCAAATTTACTTTTCTTTTCGAAAACAGTACTTGCTCTTCTACATAATTATGCAGCAAGAAACATCAATAATTTCTAGTTTTCGAAGGAGAGTAAAATATATATCAGAAAATAAAAATAAATAAATAAAACAAACACTAAATAAAATCCTGATAACAAAATCGCAGTTATTTGGTCAATAAAAATGTTCAATGAAATTTTTTCTGCATATTTATTTAGACGAGCAAGTCCTGTTTTCGAAATGAAAAAGTAAATTTGAAGAACCAGAATGCTTGTGATTTCTATTAAAATTGATTTCCATTTTTTAAGCCATTTCTTATTCAGTATGCAGATGAAAAATCAGAACTATTTTATTGGAGCGAGAGTTAAGCATCTCAAATGAAGTAGCGAATATATATGATCTAATTTCAGATCCTCATATAGAATCGAAATGCACTTGCTAAATAACAATTAACAATCAATTTAATCATACTTTTCAACTAATAATCAACATTTAATTAACAATCATTATCATTCTTTAAGCTAAATAAACCCCTGATATACAGTTTAACGTGGATTACGAAACACTAACAAACATCCATGCCACAGACAGGATTCGATCCCGAAGTCAATCATCACAAAGAGAATGGAGAGAAATTCATTGCATCCCGATTTTGCCATACCAATATTGAGCGACATTCACTAGTGTTACCTTTAGATTACACGTTTCACTGGGAGACATACATAACTCATTTATGTGAAAGGGGTAAGTTGGGTTAAACATGATGGGCTCAAAATATGTAACAATTGTTTATTTATTTTAACTTGTATGCGGGCAAACATAAAAGATAAAAAAAAGGAAAGATATAACTTATTAATTCTTGACAATCTCTGAGGAATTTCAGTCAGTATAAAGAGGTCGCTGATAGTATCCTGCAATACGTTTTGTCGTATAGAAAATGAGTGGTTACATTTTCCATCTCGTGCTGCACCGACCTCCCAGCATGTTACCAGAAATGAAGGACATTGCAACTCTTGCAGAGCGCTTTCTGAGCTTCCACGCTGAAATAATTGGTCTGTGTGATCGAGCATAAGATTTGAACAACTACTTCCCTTTCTCGATTAGTGTTGTGGCATATTCACGTGCAATCACTCCCTATCGAATTGCGTCGAATATGCGAATCCTTACACGGAAAGAAATTCAGATGCATAAAGTAATATCTGAAAAATATAATTAATTTATCAATAATTAAAATATATGATTCACTATTAATATATGTCAGTTAATTTGATGCGCAGTTAACGTTCTGGCAAAACCCGATGCATACATGTGTTTTAGACTCAGAGAACTAATTAAATAAAACTTTATTTTCAACAAAAAAATGGTGCTAGTTTTCCCTCATATCTTTTTGATTTTGAAAGGAATTTTATTAAATATATGCAAAATTATTGGATTTTGTTATTTGAAATGACCATTTAGTAAGATAACATACCTGATACTATACCTAATAAAAATCCGATAAAATTTAACCCATCTATTAAAACAGAGTCAAACAAATTTTGTAAAAAATATTCTCCATTGAGTACTTGAGAAACAAATTACTGTATATGTTTCAAAAACTGATGCAGCGATATAAGAAAATATTCACAATGTTTATAGTTTTTTAAATATTTTATAGTCAGATTGATAGAAGCAGATTTGCTAATCGAAATGTTATATATTGGTTCATAACTCTCCATTCAGAATGGAGACTTTCGGCTTGCATATTAGGGAATTGTTGAAGGTAAAATACCATTTTAAAGCAATAGAGAAGAATTTAGCAAAAATATAAATGTCTATTTATATTTTTACTAAATATAATAGCCTTCGTAATAGCATTTTCGTTGCAATTAAACAGTTGCTCTAATCTGTTTTACAATATTTGCAACGAAAATACTTAATACTGCTTTTCTCAGCCGTTGGTATTATTGAATATAAGCATCCTCAATTTGCTAACTGCTCGTTTTACAATGTATTTGGAGAAAAAAAATAATTTACTCTTATATTCTTCAAATATCAAATCACTATTTTAGCCCGAATTTTGAACTTTGATGGTAAAATAAAATCCTGCTTATTTTGCTACATTATTTATAGAATAATATCAAACCTGCGATTATTGTTATAAAATATAAACATTATTTATAAGGATTAGAGATTTTGTTGAATGAATTTCAATATAACATGCTAGTTTAATTTTTAAAATATGCAGTAAGGCTTCTCTAATTGACTAATATGATACTCGCCAATACGACATTCCATTTAATCAGAAGTATCTGCTGAACCATGACATAGTGACGAGTCATAATTCTTGTTAGAGCCTGATTACTTTCCACCACTTTACATAGTAGATTATGAAAATTTTTTTGCAAAAGTTTACTTTTCAGTTGTATGCATTTATTTAATTTTACAAAGATTATTCTTCAAATGATAATGCTTGTTTTTTCCATTACAATTACTAATTGTATGGCAAATTTAACGTCAATTAAAATGTTTTTCTAATTTATAAAACAATAAAATTAAATTAGTATTATACTAAAATTTACATTCAGTTAAGCTGTCTTATTCATTAAAACACTGCAATAACAGAATATGATACATTTCAAGACTAAATTCAAATAAATAAGCACAGAGTACAGAAATATATTTTGTCAAAGTTTTATTATGCAATGTAACAGTTATTATCCGGTAAAGAGAACTCTACTGAACACCATTTAAAATAAATAAAAATATGAAATTTTCATCAGGATATTCTTTAAAAATAAATATAATTAAAAACTAGATATATAAACAAAGCATACAGTTTCGCAAATTATTATAAATCTAAAGCAATTTGCGTAGCATAAAATTTTATAAGGAAATGCCTTTTAAAATATTCGTTTGGAATTCATTATTTAAATAATTTAAATCTTTATTTTAAAAATTCTGTATTTCAAGAAAAAATTAAATTACTATTTTGTAATATATATATTGAACATTGCTAAAATACATTTTAAAAAGTTGTATTGGCAGTTCTATTAATTAAATATGTAGTATCATATTTAATATAGTTAAAATGTAGTTAATTCAATAGTAATGAAATTTGGATTAAAATATTTCGATATATATTAAAAATATTTCGATTTTAATGAAATAGGGATTACAAATTAATCAGTGTGAAAATGAAGTTTTATACTTACGCTTCCATTGCTAGTAATTTTATAACGATACATTTAGATTAAAATCTGTTATTTTGTATAAATTATCAGGTGTTATTTTAAACTTTAACATGATATTTGTGCTTTAAGAATTGTAAAGGAACATACATATTGAAGCAAAAATTAAGTTTTCAAAAAAGACAAATATTCTCTGTAAAAATCTTTATATATATCTTTTTAAATAAGGATAATATAAATCAGCATATAATTAATAAACAGTATTTGAAAAGGTTTTAACAGAATAGCGTTTATTGCGCTAGTACCAAAATATCTTCATCTGCATCTGCAAAACAAAAAGTAATAATTGGTAAATTTTGCACAGCAGAATCAATATAAAAATACTTTTTACATGTCTAAAATTTTATTGAGAAATAAATTCTGATTAATTATAACTTGTATTATATAAAACTATACATTTTAAAAAAATGATTTATGATACTTTAAAACAATTTTGAGGTAGTTGTACAACTCTAGTCAAATATTAAAAATTCATTAAAAACTATTTTTCAGTTTAAAACTATACTTATTCTGCATTGAATGTAATGCTTGTCTTTTATTAAAAAAAAACACTGATTTTCTATCCAATTGCTGTTACATTTTACACAGTTGAAATTCCTTCAATACATCTTTAATTTAAACATGCATTAAAATCTTGGCTCAAATAAAAGAAAATTATTTTTTAAAATTTCATTATTCTGCATAAAAATATTGTAAGTAACAGTAGAAAGAAAATAAATTTTTATATTTTTGAAATCACAACGAACAATCAATTTTGTTTTCTATTATTATTATATTCATTTTGTTATTAATGATATTTCACTCCGCTCGGGACTTTTCACTAGTTTTGAGATGTGCTAGGTTTGTCCTCATGAGTTGCAGATGAATCGTCTGACGAGCACAAGCCTTCTTCGAATTTACCAGGCTTCTCTGTGACACAAGACAACATATGTGCCTTCAAACTGCGCTCGCATTTGAATACTTTTTCACACTTGTCACACACGTGAGGTCTTTCTTCAGAATGAGATTTCTTATGTGTGTTTAAATTTCCCTTGCAAAGGTATGTTCTTCCACATTTTTCACAACAGAAAGGCCTTTGTCCTGTATAAAATTGTTTATGCTCTTTCACATATTTCTCTCGCGTGAATTTGAATGTTTTTCCACATTCTTCACAAATGTGACTCACTTCCTTAGTGTGAATTTTCTTGTGATTGTTCAAATTGCCGATTTGATTGAATTTTTTGCCACAGGTGTCACATACAAAAGGTTTTTCTCCTGTATGAGTTCTCTCATGTATTTTTAATTGGTGCTTTAGAGTGAATTTTTTCCACAGGTGTCACAAGCAAAAGACTTTTTTTCCTGTATGAATCATTTCGTGTTTCTTCAAATTACCCTTAGATGGGAACACCCTTTTACAATATCCACACCGGAAAGTCTTTTTTAGATGCTGGTTGAAGAAATGCTCTTTTAAATCTCTTCGAAGTTCAAATTTTTCCCCACATTTCATGCACTTGAATGATTCTTCAGAGGATGTGGTATCAGAAGAAGACATATTGAAGACTTTGCTACTCGGATTAATAAAAAAAACGAAAATTTTAAAGCTTGTATGTCAAATGCAACTGTCACTCTTACCCTTTCGATATTTCTTTAATATATATCTAGACAACATATTTAGTTCGACATTTTGTGTTGCCAATATTATTTTTCTTTTACATTAGTTCTTTTGGATGCAATTTTTTTTCTTAACGAACTACGCACTATATCAGGAACTTAATCATAGATTAGAAACTAAAATCTTAAACTTATTTACAGAAATTATAAATTATAATTCGGTATTCAAAATTATAAATTGGCAAGCGTCATAAAAAACCGTTGATAGCATTTAATAAGCATTAATTAACTCGAGATTATCACGTTTACAATTCCATCAACTTTATATTTTATTTAAAAGAATATACACAGTTATTTTTATGTTTTTTGTACCATTTTTTATCTGTAAACATAAGTCAAGTTAATGACAGACCCATGCTGAGCCTAAATATATTATTTTGAGAAAAATATAGTAATTAATTAATAATATTAAAAGTCACATGCAGTACTGTGATCTCGTAAATGCACCTAAATTTCGTATATTAGAATTTGACATCAGGAATTTTTTTAGCAAGTGCCTTTAGATTTTATATGATTATCTGAAAGTAGATCTTATATATTCCTTACTTCGGTTGGAATGTTTAACCCTCGCTCGTACAAAATTGTTCTGATTTTTCATCTGCATACTCAAGAGTTATTGGCTTAAAAGATATAAATCAATTTTGATAGATATCACAAGCAAACAGATACTTCAAATTTACTTTTCATTTTGAAATCAGGTCTTGCTGGTCATATTCTTAATTATGCAACAAAAACAAAATTACTTCCAATTATTTGTAGTCTACGAAAAAGAGTAAAACATGCATTTGTAAATAAAGATATATACAATAAAATAAACACTCCATAAAATGCTGATAACAAAATCGCAGATATTTCAATAAAAATTCTCATTGAAAGTTATTCTTGAAAGTCTCATTAAAATTTTTTATTTTAGATAACCATTTTTGCTTTCTTTGCCAATATTTTTTTAACTGATTTTTTAAGAAAAAAAATGTACCGTCTTTATTACTAAATTGTAATTATACTTATTAAATACTAATTATTATAAATTATAAAATAAATACATTAAAATAATAGATTTCAGGTACATGTATGTATTATCTTTTTTATTTTGGGACGTAATGATTTTAATAAATCGCTTAGTTAATTTTTAAGAAAGAGGAAAAATATCTCTAAAAAGGAGTATTATGCATAAATAGATGACTATTAAATAACTAATAAATAGATAAACATTTAGAGCAATAAAAAGTGTATTATAACATAATTACCATAAAATAAGGCAATTAACTATTACAACAGTTGTTAACACATGAGGCAATGTTGAAATTTAACACTTTAACAATCTAACAACAACGTACAATGTAACAAGGCAGAAAAATACAACTTTCAATCTTACAACAATGAAATTGAGTGTTTATAATGATGTTCAATAATATCATGTATGCATGAATTTAGAAGATTTCATTCGTCACTGAAACGTTCCATTTCAGAATGATTTCAACAATCAGACACGATTTCAATAATATAACTTCAAAACTCCTATTTACAGCGAATGTGTGAGACAGAATTTAAAAAACAGATACATTCGTTTCGCCATTTTCCGAGTGACAAAAAGGAGATTGCCAACAAATGGAAGGTGTGGAATCCTTTTCATTTACTGTCAACAGCCGCACTCGCGAGACTTATTTCTCACCTGGATTTACGGCAGAACAGAGATGGAATTTTAAACCATTTAAGGCGGAAAACGCATTCTGAGATTTTCGTTATTTGTTCGTTTATTTACAGACGGAATTGTTGGAAGAGTTGCGAAACAAATGCTTCAAAATGGAGAATTGTTCTGCTACTGTTCTAGAATTCTTTAGAATTTCCGAGAATAAATTTCCACTGCCAAGTCCTGAAAGTTTGATGAATGCTTTCTAAATTCTTTCCAAAAGAAATTTTGGTTAAAATCTAGGATCCTGTACCCTTTGTGCCAAACACATCGCCAAGTTGCCAAGTCGGTAAGTAAGCATAGAAATGAATGGGCCAGGTAGTTTGCGCGGTAAAATGATATTACGCTAAAATCCTTTACTGTGTTGCCAAATCGCCAAGTAAACAGACAAAAAGGTTGCCTAAGTTCGGTGTCATTGTAAAGTGCTATTTCGCCAAAATTTATAGCCAAACAGTGCTTTTACGGCAACATTAGCAGCCAAATAGCTATTACGTCAAAGTTTATTCCTGAAAAGGCTTTGAAGCCAAAGTTTATCGCTTTAACTCCACATATTATCACTATCCTTTATCGCCAACATTTATCGCTTTATAGCCATTTTCACTAAGCAAATTTCGTTATATAACTTCTTTTAAGACAAAAAATGCTTTATCGCCAATATTTATCGCTTTATAGCCACATTTTTTCACTAAGTGAATCTTGTTTTTTGAGGAGCTTTTACGCCAAAAGTTGATGCTTTATCGCCAATTTTTTATCTCTGGAATAATTTTGCGCCAAATGAAACCGCTTTTACGCCAAAATTTAGCGCTAATATGCCAAGAAAATTATATCTAAAATGCATTTACGCCAATTTATATCGCTTTATCGCCAAATTTTTACCACTATTATGTCAACTTTTTAATGTTTTCTTTTTACGCCACATATTGCCGCTTTAACGCCAAAATATATCATTATTTTGTCAACATTTTATTCCTAAATTGCTTTCACACCAAATTAAATCGCTTTATCGCCAAATTATTATGTGGAATTTTATTTTGCTAAGTCACAAAAAAAAAGTATCGTTTAAACAAAGATAATAATCGCTGTTAATTGATAAAATTTCACCAAAGTTATTCGCTAATTCTTTTTTTTTTTTTTTTTTTGTAATGTCATAAAATAAGTCATGTCCTTTACGAAGCCGAATTCGAATGATAAATTAATATTAACAAGAGATAAAAAAGAAGAAAAAAAACTAGAGAATAACTTACCTTTTATTGTGGTATGTCCTTCCTCTGTGGTGGAAACAAACATTTTATTCCATCGGTGAAATCATAAATTATTTTGCGGATGTCACATTTGTGCTGGCGCCGCCACATGCACTCTGCCAGATAGTTATCAAATGTTCGGACACATTATTTTATTAATATTAATTTATTTTAATTATAAAAAATTTAAATTGTAACGTTAACTAACGTTCTAAAAAGCTAAAGCTTCAAATATTCCGAGCGAATTCTAATTACGGTTGTCATAAAATCCTAACTAAACGAACATGATTAAAAAGGAAATTAATTATTTAAAAATAAAATATAAGTTATTAATAAATTAAAAAATCGTTTTTCTTGTTTGTTTCTTACTTTCCTGAGTGGCAACTTCATAAATATTGTTTATGTTCTGAATCAGTGACCGACGTACGTTGTAAGAATAAGTTCGGAATAATCAGTAATTTATTGGAATACTAATTTAAAAGAATATATATTTCTCTTCTTATTTACTGCAAATAATAATATGATCACAATAACAATAATTGTCCTTATATTGTTTGGAAAATGAAGCTACGAATTCCTCTAATTATAGTATTGCAACCCTAAAGAAATTGGCGGAAAATTGGCGAAATATTCAGGGTTGCAAGATTGGCGACTTCCTCAGGGGTACAGTATCCTAGATTTTAACCGAAATTTTTATCTACCTTTGGAGAGATATCGCATCGAACTTTCTTAAAGCCGAAGTTTAACATTTTTCCTGTGAGATAAAAAACGTTCCATGGTGAGAAAAGTGAGAATTTTCACGTAAGTTCGCATTAATAATCATATATATATAAAGATGTGGAAGAAATAGTCTACGTGGTATGGGGTTTTAGTGGAAGTAAAAAATAACCAAACACCGCATAAAATTTTTGACGTTTAGAAAGAATCTTTTTTCATTTTTTTGGATGAAAATTGCTTTTTTTGAATGGTAGTAACATTTTGCATATGAAAATTGGAGAGGAATATTTTTTTAAGCCACATTTCTAAGATAGCGTGATAGTTAGGGCTTTATCAAATAGAATTCGGCTAATTTTTTTTTTCTTCCTTTTATTCGTAGACTTTGAATGTTGGATTTGCTTTAGAACAAATTTTTTATTCTAATTTTCTAAAATGAATTTTTTTATGAAAAAAATACATGATTTTATGAGTTTCATTTTTTAATTTTCATTTTCAAACAGAAATTATTGTTAAAATCTTATTAAAATTTTCTTCAAAATAATTGAGCATGTAATAAATTTAGTTAAAAATACATATAGACCAAAAGGAATTTATTAATAGATTATCATCATCATCATCCTCATTGACGCAACTGCCCCTTTGTGCGCCAATGAGGTCTGGCCTTGGGAGAGACGTTTTCTTTTACGTGGTAGGGTTGTCAATCCTACGCCCACCGCTCAACAGCCATATTAGACCTTGACATATGGCTTAAATGGGATTTCGTAACACTACAATCATGAATAGTACCATCGGGACTAGAGTTTAATTTTAAACAAATTAATTAATTTATTAACAAATTTGAATTTTTATTTGATTAAATTAATTTATTATATTTAATTTACTGCAAGTAAATCGGAGGGGGATCATGGTGGAGTAACTAGCGCTCTTGCGTTCGATGCCACAGGGTTCGAGTTCCGGCGGTGCGATAGATGTTCGTAGTGGTTCAGAATCCATTTTAAACCATAGGTCCCTGTTTAATATGGCTGTTGAGTAGGGTTGGCAACCCAACCCACGTAAACGGAAAAACGTCTCGTTATCTGCCAGTAGACAGAGCTCCTTGGCCCACAAAGGGGCAGTTGCGTCAATGATGATGATGGTGAATTTATCAATAATTTACTTTAGGCCTAAAAAATTTTTTAACTAAATTTAATACATGCTCAACGATTTAGAAGGAAATTTTAACTATTATTTCAGCTTGAAAATGAAAAGTTAAATGTTACTCAAAAAATCATGTTTTTTTTTTTTTTTTTTTTGCATAAAAAAACTCCATGTTAGAAATAACAATGAAAATTTGTTCTAATACGAAAACCAACATTCAAACACTTGGAATAAAAGGGGAAAAAATTGCCAAAAAGCTATTTGATAAAGCCTTAACTAATACGCTATCTTAGAAATGTAGTGTAAAAAAAAATATTCCTCTCGGTTTTCATATGCAAAATGTTACTACCTTTCAAAAAAAGCAACCTTTCCATTCAACAAAAAAGAAAGAATTCTTTATAAATGCCAAAAGTTCTGTGCGACATTTGGTTCTTTTTTCCTCCATTTAAACCCATACCACGTAGACTGTTTCTTGCATATTTTTTTGTATATGTGATTATTAATGCGAACTTACGTGAAATTCCCACTTTTCCCTGCCATGGAAAATTTTTTACTTTAAAGGAAGAAATGTTAAGCTTCGCCTTTTGAAAGTTCGGTGCGATATCTCACCAAAGGTAGATAAAAATATCCTTCGGAAGGAAGAAAGCATTCATCAAACTTTCAGGACGTGGCAGAGGAAATTTATTCTTCTGAAATTCTGAAGAATTCTAGAACAGTTCTCCATGTGGTTCTCAACTCTTCCAACAATTCTCGTCTATAAATAATACCAGAGAATGCGTTTACCCGCCTCAAATGGTTTTAAAATTCCATCTCTGTTCCCCCCGCCATAAATCCAGGTCAGAAATAAGTCTTGCAAGTGCGGCTGTTGACAGTAACTGAAAAGGATTCCACGCCTTCCATTTGTTGGCTCTCTTCTTTCGTCACTCGGAAAAATGGCGGTAAATGGCGGAAAAATGCTTCCTTATTTTTTTTGTCTCTCACATTCTCTGAAAATAGGAGTTTTGAAGTTATATTATTCAAATCGAATTTCATTGGTTAAATCATTCTGAAATGTAAAATTTCAGTGATGAATGAAATCTTCTAAATGCATGCAAACTTGAAATTAATGAACAAAGCTCTATAAAGTTGCAATGTTTGAAAGTATTTTTCCCCTTGTTACATTGTTAAAGTGTTAAATTTAATCATTGTCACTTCTTGGCAATTTTTAATTTAATAATAAGAAAAATAATTTCGTTGGAATGATTTTTTTTTTATAATCTGATTTACTTGAAAATTTATACACATCATTAACTTTAAAATTCCTCTCAAGTATTTTTCTTTTCTGAAGCAACTGAATTTTATCGATTTAACGTGAGGCATCATGACAAATGTTGAATTTATTACAATTTTGGAGTTGAATAATAAGTAATCAAATATCATATTCTCATATTGAAAAATTAATAAATTTTGTCTTCTACCACTAGAAGATTAGTGGATTCGTAGTCTTTTAGATCATCATATTTTCTCTTTTATTTCTTATTCTTAATTGGTTCAATAGCCCTAAGGTAGGCAAAGGCCATAGCTGATAGCTGCCTACTAGCTAATTTCGAGACAGGAGATGTTTTCCTTTTATGGGGTAGGGATGTCGGCCCTATCCCCAACGCTTTACAGTAATACAGACCAAGAATTACTATTTAAAATGGATTCCGATCCACTAAAAACATCCATGGTACTGCCGGGGGTCGAACCCGATGCCTGTGACACCGAGAAGAAAGAGAGTAAGTACATCGGCCATCAAGGCATCTTCCCTTTACTTGCAGTAAATGAAATATAATAAATTAAATTAATTTAATTAAATAATAATTCAAATTTGTTAATAAATTCCTGGAAGTAATTAAATATATTAATTTATTTATAAGGAGCCTGATAGCCGAGTGACTCTGGCTCTCGGTGCCTCAGGTTTCGGGGTCAAGTCCCGGCGATGCCATGGATGTTTGTGATGATTCTGAACCTCTTTAAATCATAGATCACGGTGTAATATATCTATTGGGCGTAGGGTTGACAACCCTACCCGTAAAAGAAAAATTATGTAATCTGCCAGTTGGCAGACGGCTTTTGGCCCAAAATGGGACTGTTGCACCAACGACGATGATCTATTTATTAATAAATGTCTGGAGGCCTAAAAATATTTTTTTACTAAATTGCATTTTTCAGTACATTCGCAACTATATAAAAGGAAACAGTAATAAGAGATTTTAATTAATATTTCTGAAAATTACTTGAAAAATGAAAAGTAACTCAAAAAAAAGAATTTATTTTTATAAAAAAAAATGTTACATTTTAGAAAATTACAATAGAAATTTGTTCAAATATTTAACGCATCTCAAAAATAAATATTAACAAAAGTTCTTTTTGGAAAACTACAATAAAAATTTGTTATAATATAAATCCAACATTCAAAGTCTTCTAATAAAAAGGAAGAAAAAAATTAGCCGAAAGCTATTTGATAAAGCACTAACTATCACGCTATCTTAGAAATGTGGTTTAAAAAATATTTCTCTCCGATTTTCATATGCAAAATGTTACTACCATTAAAAAAAAAAAGCAACCTTTAGTTCAAAAGAAAAAAAAAAAATTCTTTCTAAATGTAAAAAAATTCTCTGCGGCGTTTGGTTCTTTCTTTCATCCATTAAAGCCCCATACCACGCAGACTGTTTCTTCCACATTTTTTTTATGTGTATGATTATTAATGCAAACTTACGTAAAATTCCACTTTTCCCGCCATGGAACGTTTTTTAATTTAAAGGAAGAATTGTTAAGCTTCGGCTTTAAAGAAAGTTCGGGGCGATATCTCTCCAAAGGTAGATAAAAATATCTTTCGGAAGGAGGAAAGCATTCATCAAACTTTCAGGCCCTGGCAGTGGAAATTTATTCTTCGGAAATTCTGAAGAATTCTAGAACAGTAGCCAGAACAGTTCCTCCATTTAGTTCACAATTCTTCCAACAATTCTCGTCTATAAATAATACGAGGGGAATGCGTTTTTCGCCTTAAATGGGTTTAAAATTCCATCTCTGTTTCCCCCGCCATAAATCCAGGTCAGAAATAAGTGTTGCGAGTGCGGCTGTTGACAGTAACTGAAAAGGATTCCACACCTTCCATTTGTTGGCTCTCTTCTTTCGTCACTGGCAAAATGGTGGAACAAATGCTTTTTCTTTTGTTGTCTCTCACATTCACTGAAAATAGGAGATTTGAAATTATATTATTCAAATCTTTTCTCATAGGTTAAATCTTTCGGAAATGGAGACTTTAAGTGCTGAAGGAAATTTTCTAAATGAATGCATATTTGAAATAATTGAGCAAAGCATTATAAAAGTTATAGTGTTTGAAGTATTTTCTACCATGTTACACTCTGCATTATTGTTACATGAGTGTTAAATTTCAGCATCGTTATTTTTCATATGTTAACAATTGTTGTAATAAAAAGAGAATCGATATGGCTCAATTAGATTTATTTTAGTTATTTTCTCTCACAAGCTAAAATTATTAATTTTGAAATTATTTTATACAGCAAAACATCATTATTCACCTTAAAATTAATTCAAAGCTATTCTCCTTTCAGAAGCATATACAATAAATTTAGAGCATTAATATGAAGCATCAAATTGTCATATTGGAAAAAAAATTTTGATCTTCTACTGCTAGTAGACTAATGGATTGGTAGACTAGTAGATCACCATCTTTCACTGAAAATGGAGTTTGAAATTATATTATTAAAATAGTGTTTCATTGGTTAAATCATTGCAAAATGGAAAGTTTCAATGACAATTTGCAATTTCTTAATGCATGCATACATGAGATTAATGAAAAGATTTTATAAATCTACAATGTTTGGAAATATTTTTCCACGTTTGGTTCTTTTTACATAATTAAATTTAAGCATTGTTTTGAGAACTTATTTTTATAGTTATTGTCTATTTACATCAAAACTTATACTCATTATTCACTTTAAAATTTATCCCAAGTTATTCTCCTTTTCTGAAGCATACATAATACATTTAGAGAATTAATATGAGGCATCATATTCTCATATTCGAAAGTCAGAATTTCATCTTCTACAAGGTAGACAAATTATATATTTACATCAAAACTTTTACTCATTATTTTACTTACATCAAAACTTATACTCATTATTCACTTTAAAATTTATCCCAAGTTATTCTCCTTTGGTTGCAACCATACACATAATACATTTAGAAATAATAATATGAGACATCATTATTTATATTAGAAAGTTCAAAAATTTTCATCTTCTACCACAAATTATATATTTACATCAAAACTTTTACTCATTATTTTACTTACATCAGAAACTTATACTCATTATTCACTTTAAAATTAATCCCAAGTTATTCTCCTTTTCTGAAGCATTCATAACAATACATTTAGGAGAATTAACATGAGGCTTCATATTCTTATATTCGAAAAGTCAAAAAATTTTCATCTTCTACCACAAAATTATATATTTAGATCAAAACTTTTACTCATTATTTTATTCAACATCAAAACTTATACTCATTATTCACTTTAAAATTTATCCCAAGCTATTCTCCTTTTCTGAAGCATACATAATAAATTTTCTAATATTAGGCTTCATATGTTTATTGGAAAGTTCCAAAATTTAATCTTCTCTACAAATCCAACATTCAAAGACTTCGAATAAAGATGAAAAAATTAGCCGTGCTATTTTCAGCCTAACTATCACGCTATCTTAGAAATGTGGTTTAAAAAAAATATTCATCTCAATTTTCATATGTGTTAAAATGTTAATGCCATAAAAAAATTAACCTTCCTTCTAAAAAGTAAAAAAGATTTTTCTTTCTAAATGTCAAAAATTCTCTACGGCGTTTGGTTCTTTTTTCCTCCATTAAAACCCCATACCACTTGAATGGAAGAGATTGTTTTTCTTCCACATTTTATATATATATGGTTATTGATGCGAATTTACATGGAAAATTCCCAGTTTTTCCACCTTCCATGGAACGTTTTTTACTTTTTAAAGAAAGAAATGTTATATTTTTTTAGGAAAATTCTTTTTGCGATATCTCTCAAAGGTAGATAAAAAATATCTTCTGGAAGGAAGAAAGCATTCATCAAACTTTCAGGACTTGGAGTTTAAATATATTCCTCGGAAATTCTGAAGAATTCTAGAACAGTAGCAGAACAGTTCTCCATTTGTTTCTTTACCCTTCCAACAATTCTCGTCTATAAATACATCTGGAGAATGCGTTTTCCACCCTCAAATGGGTTTAATGGTAGCCCATCTCTGTTCCCCGCCATAAATTCAGGTCGAAATAAGTGTTGCGAGTGCGGCTGTTGCAGTAACTGAAAGGATTCACACCTTCCATTTGTCAGCACCCTTCTTTCGTTACTCGAAAAAATGGCGGAACGAATGCTTTTTTTATTTTTTGTCTCTCTGACATTAACTTAAAAAGATTGAAATTGTGATGTTATTTTATTCAAATCCTGTCTGATTGGTTAAATCTTTCGAAATCGGATGTTTTTAGTGTTGTATTAAATTTTCTAAATGCATGTTTATTCGAAACGTAGATGAATATACTTTCGAAACATACAGTTACAATGCTGTAAGATTGAAAGTGGTATTGTCTGCCCTTGTTACTTTGTACGTTATTGTTACATTGGTAAAGTGTTGAATTTCAGCCTTGTCATTCATGTTTTAACAACTGTTGTAATAATTACATTTGTTTATGTTAATTATGTTATACAATTTTACTGCAATAAATGTTGTTTGTTATCGTTGTTTTTCAAATGTTGGGAACATAAACCTGGGTAATAAGCCATTTGAATGGAAGAGACATAATAGCTTCAGATACATCTATAGTGCCACAAGGAAAATTGATATGGTTTTAAATAAAATAAAAGAGAACAGATATGGTTTAGATTTATTAATAAATGCTGTTTTTTTATATTTTTATTGTAAATGTCTTTTTTATTATTGTTTTCAGAATTCTGGGAAAATTTACCTGGGTTTAGGTCACTAGAATGGATGAGATGTAATAATAGTTTCAGAAACATCTATAGTGACAAGAAAAGCTGTTACACTTTGTCCACATTTTTGCAGCAAAAATTTTAATTGATCACTTGTAGATACGTCTGGGAAGTTCTTACTTTTCCCACTGCCTTCAAGAACTCAGTGGTAGCCCTCTCTGACGTAAGAAGATTTATATGGTGTCTATTCTTGATATAAGCTCATAAATTTTTGGTTAGTTTTTGCTTATTCAGTATTAGGCTCAGAACCCCCTAGTTGGAAAACCCAATGTACTATTTCGTTCCTCACTAATGAAAAATGTTCTAAAATAAAATCTGATTAATTTAATAATAAATAAATTTTTAATTCTCAACTGGATAATAAAAAAAATGAAATCTTACGTCAAAAGATTAATTTTTCATGTGTATAGCATAAAAGTATCACTGTTTTATTCAGAAAATAATTCACTCATGTCCAAAAAGAGTTTTTAAAAAATTTATAAGACGTCAGATGGTCATCTCAGATCCCAACAACATTATTGAAAAAGCGTAGCAAAGAAAAAAATAGCTGAACTCGGTTACTTTTTTTCAGAAAATGTCTTCTACTTAAAGATTGATCTTTACCTAAAAAAGAAAGAAAGAAGGAAAAAGTTTGTTCTGGAAACCAGTTGGAAAGCGGGACCGTGTTCCAAAGAAGACGCTGAAAATGCGTCTTTTTTTTTTTTTTTTTTTCGAAGTCATGTCACGCCAGAGGGAAAGAGGACGATCAGGGGTCTCTGCTGCTGTTGATCCTCAGGAATGGAGGGACATTCGCTCTCAGTCAGGACACAAAAGGACAATGGAAGGCAGGAAAACTAATCGGCGTGAAGGACGGCATTTTAGGACCCATAAGAGATTCGTGTTTTCTGTTCGATAATATGTCTATGAAGACTTTAATATAGAAATAACAGTAAATATTGTTTTGAGGCGTTGAGATTCCTGGTTTATGACATTTCAAGATTCCTTGTTTAAAAACATAAATCAAAACACAAAATAATTTAGTAGGTTCCTTGAATGGAAGAGATGTAATAGTTTCAGTTTTATCTTTAGTACCACAGGAGAATTGATATTGTCAAAACAAAATAAAGAGAGAATTAATATGGTTAAAATAAAACAAAGAAAGAATTTATATGGTTTAGAATTATTTGTAAATGAGGTTTTTGTAGATTGTTATAGTAAATGCTGTCCTAGTTTGAAACCCCAACGTGCTATTGGGCAAAAGTCATTACGTCCCTCTTTGAAATAATGCTCTAAAAATGAAATCTGATTAATTTAACAGTATATAAATTAGAAATTCTCTTCTCGATAATAAAAAAAAAAAAAATTAAAGATCTTTTGTAACACGAGCAAATTTTCACGAAAATTTCATATTAATATGAAAAAAAAATCGCTGTTTTTATTTCGAAGAATAATTCATTCATGTCCAACGATGTTTTAAAAAAATTATGACACGTCAGATGGATATCTCAGATCCTTTAACAGCATTATTGAAAAGAATGGCAAAGAAAAAAATAGCTGAATTCGGTACTTTTTCAGAAAATGTCTTCTACTAAAAAGATTGGTCTTTAAAAAAGAAAGGAAGAAGGAAGGAAAAAGTTTGTTCCGTAAACCATTTGGAAAGGGGGACATTTTGCAAGACGCTGAAATGCATCTTCCGAAGTCATGTCACGCCAGAGGAGAAAGAGGACGGTCAGGGGTCGCTGGTTCTGATGACTCTCAGAATGCAGGGGCATTCCTTTCTCCTCTCACCCAGGACACAAGGACAATGAAAGCCGGAAAACTAATCGGCGTGAAGGACAGTGTTTTAGTACCCATGAAAGATTCGTGTTTTTTCTGTTCGATAATATGTCTATAAAGCCATTAGTATAAAAATAACAGTAAATATTTTTTAGGTGTTGTAATTCCTGGTTTAGGGCATTTCGAGATTCCTGGTTTGAAACGTATAAATCGAAACATAAAATAATTAAAATTTTTACGGATACTTTTCTTTAATGATTCTATACTTTTATGGACACAGTTAAAATAACTTGAATAATATGTCTATAAAGCCATTATTATAAAATTTACAGTAATCATTATTTTTCGTTTGTGTTTAGATTCCCGGTTTATAACATTCGTTCGACAGTTAGAGATTATTGGTTTATAATATTCATTTTTGGCATTTGGAGTTTTCCTGGTTTATATCATTCGTTTTTGGCCTTTGGAGTTTCCTGGTTTATAAAATTCGTTTATGACATTTCATGATTCCTGATTTAGAACATTCGTTTATGAACATTTTCATTTTCTGGTTTACTTATTCATTTCATTTATGACATTTCATTCAATTATTATGACATTGACATTTCTGGTTTTTTAGGATTCGTTTTTATGACATTTTTTGAAATTCCTGGTTTTGAAACATAAATCAAAACACAAAATTATTAAAATTTTATGGATACTTTTTCTTGTGTAATTATTCTACATTTCTATGGAAGCAATTAAATTATCTTGAATGACATATTTATAAAGCCATTAATATAAAAATAACTGTAAATATTGTGTCTGAGGTATTAAGATACCTGGTCTAGTACATTTCGAAATTCCTGGTTTGAAATACATAACTCAAAACAACTTAAATTTTAAAGATTTTTCTTTTTTGTAATTATTTTACATTTATATTGAAACAATTGAATAATATGCCTATAAAACCCTTAATATAAAAATAACAGTAAACATTTTTTTCGATTAGTTGAGATTCCTGGTATATAACATTCGTTTATGATAATTCGAGTTTCTGATTTGATACACATGAATCAAAACATAAAATAATTTAAATTTTTAGGGATATTTTCTTTCTGTAAATTATTCTACATTATATGGAATTTTTCATATTTATAGCATAAAACCACTATTTCACTTAGAAAAATAATTCACTCATATAAAATATATTTTGAAAAATTTATAACCCGTCAGACATTAATCTCAGATCCTTTAACAACATTATTGAAAAAAAAATGTCGAAGGAAAATAGCTGATTTCGGTACTTTTTTTCAGCAAATGTCTTCTACTTAAAAGATGGTCTTTACTCAAAGAAAGAAGAAAGAAATAAAAGAAAAAGTTTGTTCTGGAAACCATTTGGAAAGCTGGGACCGTGTCCCAAAGATTTTGCAAGACGCTGAAATGCATCTTTGGAAGTCACGTCACGCCAGAGAGAAGAGGATGGTCAGGGGTCGCTGGCGCTGTTGACCCTCAGGAATGCAGGGACATTCCCTCTCTCAGGACACAAGGACAATGGAAGGCAGAAAAACTAATCGGCGTGAAGGACACTATTTTAGGACCCATGAGAGATTCGTGTTTTGTGTTCGTTAATATGTCTATAAAGCCATTATTATAAAAATAACAGTAAATAATTTTTTTGAGGCATTGAAATTTCTGGTTTATGACATTTCACGATTCCTGGTTTGAAACTTATAGAACAAATTACAAACTAGTTTACATTTTAAAGGATACTTATTTTTTGTAATTATCTTACATTTATATGGAAACTTTTAAATTTAACTTGAATTATATGTTTATAAAGCCGTTAATATAAAAATAATAGTAAACATTTTTTTTTCGAAGTGCTCAGATTAATGACTTATAACATTCGTTTATGACACTTGAGTTTCATGATTTATAGATTTATAACATTCGTTTATCACGTTCCATTCCTGGTTTATAACAACGGTGATGACATTTTGAGATTCCTGCTTTGAAACACATAAATCAAAACACAACGTAATTTAAATTTTTTGGGATACTTTTTCGTGTGCAATTATTCTACATTTATATGGAAGCAATTAAACTAACTTGAATAACATATTTATAAAGCCATTAATATAAAAAATAACTGGAAATATTGTGTCTGAGGTATTAAGATACCTGGTCTAAGACATTTCGAAATTCCTGGTTTGAAATACATAACTCAAAACAACTTAAATTTTTAAAGCTTTTTATTTTTGTAATTATTCTGCATTTATATAGAAGCAATCGAATAATATGTCTATAAAGCCATTAAAAAAAAAATAACAGTAAACATTTTTTCGTACAGTCGAGATTCTGGTTTATAACATTCGTTTATGACAGTTCGAGTTTCCTGGTTTTGAAACACATTAAACAAGATAAAAAATAATTTAAATTTTTAGGTATAAATTTTCTTCTCTAAACTATTCTACATTATAGGGGAATTTTCCTATTTATAGCAAAAAAATCACTGTTCTATTTATAAAAATAACTCACTCATGTCCAATAGTATTCTGAAAAATTTATAATACGTCAGACATTCATCTCAGTTCCTTTAATGACATTATTGAAAAAAAAGTGGCAAACAAAAACAGCTGAATTCGGTACTTTTTCTCAGCAAATGTCTCTACTTAAAAGATTGGTCTTTACCTAAAGAAGAAAAATAAAAAAAAAAGAAAAAAGTTCTGGAAACCATTTGGAAAGCGGGGACCATGTCCCAAAGATTTTGTGAGACGAAAATGAAATGCGTCTTTTCGAAGTTATGTCACGCCAGAGGAGAGAAAGAGGACGTCCAGGGGTCGCTGGCGCTGTTGACCCCCTCAGGAATGCAGGGAAATTCTTTGTCAGTCAGGACACAAGGACAATACAAGACAGAAAAAGTAATAGGCAGGGAAGGACAGTGTTTTAGGACCCAAGAGAGATTCGCTGTTTTTCTGTTCAATAATATGCCTATGAAGCCATTATTATAAAAATAACAGTATATCTTTTTTGAGGCATTGAAATTCCTGGTTTATGACATTTCATGATTCCTGGTTAGAAACATATTGATCAAAATACAAACTAATTAAAATTTTAAAAGGATACTTATTCTTTTGTAATTATTCTACATCTATATGGAAACTTTTAAATTAATCCTTGAATTATATGTTTATAAAGCCGTTAATATAAAAATAATAGTAAAAAGGTTTTCGGATGTTGATATTCCTGGTTTATGACATTTTTAAGATTCGAAGATATTCGATAAATACTCACATAAAATTCTTCTTTTGAAGAGCATAAATCAAAACTCAAAATAATATAGTAGGTCCCTAGGATGGAAGAGATATAATAGTTCTAGTTTTATCTGTAGTGTCACAAGGGAGAATTGATATGGTTAAAATAAAAAAAAAAGAGAATTGATACGGTTTAGCTTTTATTTGTAAACGTTGCTTTTTAGATTTTTTATTGTAAATGTTGTTTTTCAGATTTTTATTTTAAATTTGGTCCTTGTTTGAAAACCCAACGTGCTATTAGACAAGTCATTTCATCCCCCTTTGAAATAAAGCTCTAAAAAACTCTAATTTGTTTAATAATATATAAATTAGAAATTCTCTACTGGATAATACAAAAACAAATAAAGATCTTTTGTAAGACGATGAATTTTCACCAAAATTTCCTATTAATAAAAAAAAAAAAAAAAAAACTATCACTGTTTTTTTAAAAAATAATTCACTCTTGTCCAATAGTATTTCGAAAAATTTATAACACGCCAGAAATTCATCTCAGAACCTTTAACAACATTATTGAGAAAAAAAAAATGGCGAAGAAAAATAGCTGAATTCGGTACTTTTTTTCTAGAAAATGTCTTCTACTTAAAAGATTGGTCTTTACTAAAAAGAAGAAAAGAAAGAAGGAAAAAAGTTTGTTCTGGAAACCATTTGGAAAGCGGAACATTTTGCAAGACGTTGAAATGCATCTTTCGAAGTCATGTCACGCCAGAGGAGAGAAAGAGGACGGCCAGGGGTCGCTGGCGCTGTTGACCCCCTCAGGAATGCAGGGAAATTCTTTGTCAGTCAGGACACAAGGACAATACAAGACAGAAAAAGTAATAGGCAGGAAGGACAGTGTTTTAGGACCCAAGAAGATTCGTGTTTTCTGTTCAATAATATGCCTATGAAGCCATTATTATAAAAATAACAGTATATCTTTTTTTGAGGCATTGAAATTCCTGGTTTATGACATTTCATGATTCCTGGTTAGAAACATATTGATCAAAATACAAACTAATTAAAATTTTAAAAGGATACTTATTCTTTTTGTAATTATTCTACATCTATATGGAAACTTTTAAATTAACTTGAATTATATGTTTATAAAGCCGTTAATATAAAAATAATAGTAAAAAGGTTTTTCGGATGTTGATATTCCTGGTTTATGACATTTTAAGATTCGAAGATATTCGATAAATACTCACATAAAATTCTTCTTTTGAAGAGCATAAATCAAAACTCAAAATAATATAGTAGGTCCCTAGGATGGAAGAGATATAATAGTTCTAGTTTTATCTGTAGTGTCACAAGGAGAATTGATATGGTTAAAATAAAACAAAGAGAATTGATACGGTTTAGCTTTATTTTTGTAAACGTTGCTTTTTAGATTTTTATTGTAAATGTTGTTTTTCAGATTTTTATTTTAAATTTGGTCCTTGTTTGAAAACCCAACGTGCTATTAGACAAAGTCATTTCATCCCCTTTGAAATAAAGCTCTAAAAAACTCTAATTTGTTTAATAATATATAAATTAGAAATTCTCTACTGGATAATACAAAAACAAATAAAGATCTTTTGTAAGACGATGAATTTTCACCAAAATTTCCTATTAATAGCAAAAAAAAAAAAAAAAAAAAAACTATCACTGTTTTTTTTTTAAAAATAATTCACTCTTGTCCAATAGTATTTCGAAAAAAATTTATAACACGCCAGAAATTCATCTCAGAACCTTTAACAACATTATTGAGAAAAAAATGGCGAAGAAAAATAGCTGAATTCGGTACTTTTTTTTTTCTAGAAAATGTCTTCTACTTAAAAGATTGGTCTTTACCTAAAGAAGAAAAAAAAAGAAAAAAAGTTTGTTCTGGAAACCATTTGGAAAGCGGAACATTTTGCAAGACGTTGAAATGCATCTTTCGAAGTCATGTCACGCCAGAGGAGAGAAAGAGAGGACGGCCAGGGGTCGCTGGCGCTGTTGACCCTCAGGAATGCAGTCAGGATACAAGGACAATGGAAGGCAGAAAAACTAATCGGCGTGACGGACAGTGTTTTGGGACCCTTGAGAGAATCGTGTTTTCTGTTCGATAATATGTCTATAAAGCCATTAATATAAAAATAACAGTACATTTTTTAAGGCTTTGAGATTCCTGGTTTATGACATTACAAGATTCCTAGTTTGAAAAATATGAATAGAAACACAAAATAATTTAAATTTTTTTTTTTTTTTTGTTTAGAGAATTTTTCTTTTTTAGAATTTTTTTTTTTTTTTTTTCTACATTATATGGAAACAATTGAGTTATATATATACAAATGTATTAAAAATAACAGTAAAATTTTTTTTTTGAGGCGTTGAGATTCTGGTTTTTATAGCATTCGTTTCTGACATTTCGAGATTCAAAGTGTGAAACGCATATATCAAACACACAAATAAATTTAAATTTTTAGAGAGATACTTTTTCTTCTGTTATTACTTCTTGTTTCAAAATCATTTCTGTACACAGAATACCTGTATTGCAATGGCTAATGATTATAAGTTTAATGTATTGTTTTATATTTATCTAATAGCTGTATTTATATGGAAAAACTTTTTATACACATATAACCATGCTTATGTTCAACTATCATTAAGCATTAAGTATTAGTAATACTAGTATTTGAACAAGCATTTGTTTGTTTTATAAATAAAAAAGTTTAATCGATTAAAAAATTATATTTATAATTTAGAAAATCCTTCCTATTTGTATTTTATATTTTTATCCTTCCTATATTGTATTATAGTAGTTTTGTATTTATATAGTATTATCTTCCTATTTTTATTTATATAGTATTTATAATACTATATAAACTATATTTATATATAGTATAGTATTTATATAGTATTGTATTTACAAAGTATTAAATTAAAATTAAATTATTTTTGTCGGTACCATTTCTCATTGTGAAATGTGAGTTTTATTTAAATAATATCGAACTGCATAACACACAAAGTTCTTAATTAGTTTATAATGAATGTCGTAAACAATAATCTCTCTTTAAGTTACTTTGTAGCACTATAGCTATGTTCATTAACCTCTGGCAACTACGGTTCATTCATCATGTATAATGCAGTCTAGTAAACCAGACCTAATTAATAGACTGAAACTCTGGTCATTATACTGTAAAAGAGGATTCATATAAAGGATTTTTCCCTAAATAGATACAATTTGTTGAGTTTATATTCGAATAGAATGAAAGGAAATATCTGCTGCATTATAAATCAAATCAACACTGCAAAACTGTAATCGTACTTTTACTGCTTAGAAATCAAATATCTTAATTTGTTAAATTTTCATCTCTAACTAGGAATGTGATAATGACTAGTAGGATGTCCTTTTACTAGAGAACTGGCATGAAATATTTCATTTTGTTAAAAATCAATTAGAAATACAAATTTATTTAAAAAGTGGTAATTATATATATATATATATATATATATATATACATAAATATAGCAAATACAATATACATAAATAAAAATATAAAATGTGATAAATTTATAATTTTATTAAAAGTGACATTGAGATTTCAATTTCTTTTGAAAGCTTGCAGTTTACGTCAAAAGTATAAGCACACAAAACTTATAAAACTTTGAAGAGATCTCCATGCATTCCTCTGGCTGACAATAGTCCTCCCATTCTTAACCTTCAGTAGAGCAAAATCTTTTCAACTGCGTCTATCCATCGCACTTTGGGTCGTCCTCTTGTATATAATAAAATAATTGAAATGCTTGCTATATTTGTCAGTTTGATTTACTATAGTATGTCATCTGGAGATCAGATACAACATTTTCAGTAATCTTATCATATGTTCAGCTAGGGCAAAATCTCCATGATGGCCAAGTGACTAGCGCTCTGACCTTTTGGTGCTTCAGATTCGAAACTTGGCGATGGCATAGAGGTTTGTTATGGGTTTTGAATCTACTTTTAAACTCTAGGTCCCGGTTTAATTAACACTAGTGTGTAAAGAATGACCGTAGAGCGACAAAGTAAGCATTTTTTTCTAATGCAGCTGGCAAAACACTTAAACAGCTTGGTCTTGGATGCCTTAAGGCAAAGCGCAGAACAGACGTCACTCACTTTGTATTACCCAGGGGGCGCGTGTAACTTGAAGATAAGTCACGGACGCGGAGTAACAATGCCCCTGCAACGCTCTACGATCATATGAGACCGGGACCTACGATTTAAAGTGGGTTCCGAACCACTACAAACATCCATGGTACCGCCGGGACTCGAACCCGAAACCTGTGGTACCGAGCGCCAGAGCGCTAGCCACTCGGCCATTCAAGCCCGACAAACTAAGCATATAGCTGACAATTTTAAAAGTTTAATCTATTACGTTATGCAAGCCGAGCATAATTCCTTATGAACGAAAACAAGATTTTAAAAAAATTGCATTTTATTTAAAGTAAACAAAATCAAAATAGCCTCGAAGTCTTTGATTTATTATGTATATTAACAATTCGCTGTATATTAACAAGTTAATTATTCGCTGTCAGAAAAATTCACTTTATTTATCATCAGATATCTGAGGAGCCACTGCAAAATTATTATTATTATTTAAATTTCTGCTGATGGCGTTAAAAAATACAAAAAAATGTAGCAACTGCCCTGCTGTCGAGCTTACTCCTCATCATGTCTTTGATTGTCCAGCTGTCGTAGCCGCCATGCGTTGTCTGAACCATCACTCGGAAAGGAGTTATACTCTGTGTCCTGCAATCAACATATTCAATATTATTCGGGAGCACCACGATAGTTAATTTTCTTGTATTCTTCAGGGCCAACAGCAAAAACAACAATAAAGTTGAAGAAAATTTTTAACATAATTTAAGGAGCACAAACAAATTAATTGAGGTTTTGACTAATAATTCTCTCTTACATGCTGCGATTACTAAACTTTTATTTTCTTAGAAAACATCATATAAATTCATCAGAGAAGAACCAGAACATGTTTAGACATGATAATAGAAAAAGGATGATGAATTTACAAAATATTATGCCTTTCACATTTATTGACAAACATAGTACTAGTTATGGTACAAGACATTTACAAAAACTACATCAGACAAACAGAAATTTTATACTTATACTTTCTTGTTCAATACTGACAGAAGATTTATTGGAACTTTTAAGCATCAGAGGATAAATTGACACATAAATTTCTTTCAATAAAAATAAATAAGTACAATGAACAAAAACAAATAAATAGCATGCAATTCAATAGTCTAGAAAGAAAAAAAAAAATTTCCAAACAGCAAGTGCTTTTGACATTTTATATAGTGCCTGGACGCCCACTTCATAAATATCACAAAAAATAATAATATTTTTGCAATAACACAGAAATTTTTTCACGTTATTATATACAGTTATACAAACATCTAGTATTTTTTGAAAAAAAAATAATCTTTTATTTTAGTTATTATTCTCTTAATACTCTTAACAATTGACATGCAATGAAATGATTTAAAAATGGAAATAGGAAAATATTTTTCACTATTCCATAGGGGAAAAAGTTATTCCCCTTATATAATATTATTTTACATTTAAAAAGTGAGAGAAACGGCTGTTGTAAAAAAAAAACTTTATATTGCATAAAAAAATTCATAAAGAAGAAGTATAATAATTTTGTTTAGTTTTAATTTGCATTTTTCTGAAGATTTGTAGTAAAAAAAATTTTATTTATTTTTTTAATACATTGCTTTTTTATTTAAAATTAATCGCATTAGTTATATAATGACCCTTAAATAAAATAATCTTACTTACGTATAAAATAATCTTATTAAAACCAATGTGTTTTAAAAGTTAAAATTTGTATAAAAGAAAAAAATAGCAAAGGATTTTAATCATTTTTAAAAATATGATTATTTGAACATAAAAGTTTTTAAAGTATCATCATCAGTGGCACAGCCAACACCGTCAATCACACACGAAAAGAAAAAATAGCAAAGGAGATATATTTAAAAATATGATTATTTGAATATAAAAGTTTTTAAAGTATCATCATCAGTGGCACACCAACCCCTTGATGGACCAACACCGCCTAACCACTACCAGATTTTTAGACAGGTGATACTTTCTTTTTTACGAAGTAGGCTTTTTCAGTCCTACGCCCAATGCTCTACATTCATATTAGACTGAAACCAACAGTTTAAAGCGGATTTCGAATCACTACAAACATCCATGGCACTGCCGGGACTTGAAATCGAATCCTGTGGCACCAGAGAGTGCTGGACACTCGGCCACCAGTCTCGTTTTTAAAATATACTTTTATAAAAGTATACAAATATTTTTATTGCATAATATACTTGCCTGACTCATGGCACAATGACAAAATAGGTTGCTGGTGAATAGTAGGGCGGAGGTCCAATCCACTGGCTACTTTGTTATAAACACTGTTTGGAAAAACGAGAAGCCTCGAGGGCGTTTGTGTTGTTTAGTGTCTTGTCTAGATAGTCGGACTATATGGTTGGGGTTTTCGGGTTTTTCTCCCATAAGATACGCAAATGTCAAGTAGTTCCTCCTAAAAATTGCTTCCTGAAGGCACTGCCCTCCTTCTTCAGCTACACTGAGCAGAAGTGAGATTTCTATCTAAGGTTGCTCCATCACAACAGAATAAGCTCCCCTCTTCATTTCTTCCATGAGGATATGACAAAAACAACATATAATATGTACTTAAAACAGTTGCATCATGAATATTTTAATAAGGAGACTAGATCAAATTGTGTATTTTTAAACTGAATATAAAATTAAAAATTTCATTTAATTAAAAGATATAGAAAATTATTTTTAAAATATATTAAAATTACTTTTGCTTATAAATTCAATGTTCTCTGGGCAGAATAGTTACAAAAAATAATGTTGATTTAATTTTTTAAATAACAAAAATTCAACATATCTTATTCATCTGCATCACTTGTTACATTTATGAATGTAATTCATAAAATAACATTCATAATAATTGAATTACTTAGTAAAGTTCTTGAAATAATATTCATAAAGAAAGGTCTAATCAAATGTTATTGTAAATAAAAAAATTCTCTTTAATATAAATTTTTTAAGATGAAAAAAAATAAGATTTATTTTAATAAGATTATTTTTATATAAGAATTAACTATTGTCTCAAGTAAATTAAAAAAATATAACAAAATTCAACATAAAATCTAATTGACATAATATGTCTACAATATAATTTTGAACATCAAGATTTAAGCATAAATAATGGCTTTTCTAATTCACATTTTTAATAGTATATCAAAACATCTGGTTTAATTTTACAATGAAGATTTTGAATAAACTTTTAAAATTTTATTCTAAAAAATCCCTAATGATTAGTTTAATTATCTCCATCAGGAAAAGATAATATGTAATTACTTAATATGATAATGAATTTCACTTTTAACATGAGCACGTTAAAAATTTACACAAACTTTCACTTTTACTTGCACATATAAATGTCATAACTCTAAAGTGTTTTGGAAAAATAAACCGAAATTCTGAAAATGTAGGTGCATTTGATTAAATAATGTGATATACCACTGGAATAATATTCTAGGTCTAATTGAATACTGAAATAAAAATCTATATTGCAGTCGCTGTAGATTATTATCAATTATCGATATTTAAATATTTAACAATTTTCGCATATTGTTATCAATATTTCAATAACATCAATATCGATTATTATCTCTTTAATACATTGTCAATTATTATATTATTGATAATAATCGATATCAATTATCGATATTTAAATATTTATCAATTTTCGCATATAGTTATCAATATTTCAATATATTAATTTTCTTACTCAATAATCGATGTTTCAATAATATTGCTATCTCAACAGATATTTATCAATTAGCGTTATTTCAATAAGATCTGCATTTCAATAATTATTTATCAATTTTCGTATTCAATTATAATTAGCGTTATTTCAATAATAACAATATTTCAGTAGATATCCCAATCGATTTTTTAGTCAAAGAATAGATAGTTCAATAGCATCGATGTTGCAGACGATTTTTCTTTAATATACAAACAGAAGAACTCATTGATAGAATATATTCTATACATGGGCAAACATGTCCTGATTATCTTAAAAAATAAAATAAACACATAAAATATAACAATTAATGAATTTTATTAAACAGCTAACTAGAAACTTAAAAAAGCGGGTTTAAACTGCTATAAACTATACTATAAGATATAGAATTATTTATGTTGTTTGATTTTCTCCGATAATTATATGGTGATCAGTGTTTTCAATGTGTTTAAGCCAAAAAATATGCCTTATCTTCAAAATTGCATGAACAAAAACAGTCTAAAACCATTATATAAGTTTTAGAAAATGCAAATAGATACTATCTTGCATTTGAATTAGCGGTATGCAAAAAAAGTCACAATAACAGTACTAGGAAATATACATAGCTTATAAAGTATATGTTGCCATTTTATAAAGCCATTTGTAAAGTATAAAGCCATTTGTTCAACATGCGAATGTTACAATCTATTTTTGTTCAATCAATAAATATTCGTTCATTGTCAAAACCTAACAGCTCTGACTGGTAAAATATCACTTCTTATTCAGGGTTTAACATGGAAAACCTCTTATGCAAAGGTTTTGCCTTCAAGTGTTGAGTGATGATAAAATTGTAGCAGAAACAACTGGTTTTGCAACAAACACAAAACAAAGACTAGCAAGATTTTCTGTAATTGTTTGCGAACATTGCGAGTCACTGAACATTCAAATTCTTTGTTTTTTGCTACAAAGCAATCACCGTTTAAAAAGGTTTATATTTTAAATTTCATTAATTATAAATTTTAGGCATGGCAGTTCTCCTTTCAAGGCTTCACCAGTTTAGTTGATGGAAAATAATTAAACATATGACGATTTGAGAAGATTAAAATAATGGTTAATAATAAATAATCCAAATAATGATAAATAAATAATAAATAATCCAAATAATAATAAATAAATAAAAAATAATTCTAATAGTAATAAATAAATAATAAATAATCCCAATAATAATAATTAAATAATAAATAATCAAAAAGTGCATATTAAAGCTTACAAATACATGATATTAACTATTTGCTTGAATAATATCACTAATCACTTCTCACTAACTTAATCAATAAATAATAATAATCATTAAGATCATTAATCATTCTCTTTACATATGAAATTGTATTTAATCAAACATTGAAATTTCAATCACATTCTAGGTATAGTTTAATCCTATATCAAAACGCCTGTAAACAAAAATGTTCCATTGTCCAACACAAATGTTGCAGCCATAAATCTAACAAAATTTAATCTAGAAAGTTAAGGAACAATAAAATATCGAATAGTTTTATTTCTCTCTTCTAACTCCAAAAAATAAAATGTCTCTTAAGGCTCACAAATACATAATACGGAGCATTAACTTAAATTATAACACTGATCCCTTATTATTAATGTAAGCCCACTAATCATTAAGATAAATAATCATTTAACTTAAATATAAAATTGTATTTAGCCAAGTATTGAAATTTCAAGTGCAATCTAAATAAATAATCCTAAATCTAAACGCTTGTAAAAAATTGTCCATTACCTAAAATGTAGTAACAATAAATCTATTCAATTTTTTATCTAGGTGGCTACGCAACAACGAAACATCCAGCAGATTTATTTCTCTCCCCAGACACCTGAAAATATAGTATTTATTAAGATTTACAACTACATTATATTAATCATTTACTTCAATAATAAAATAATAAAAATAGTTAATTACCTAATAATAAAAAAATAAAATCGTCATCTAAAAATTATCTATCGTTAATTACCTAACAATAAAATAAAAATAAAATCATCGTTAATTAACTAATAATAAAAATAAAATTATCTATCATTAATTACCTAACAATAAAATAAAATCGTCATCTAAAATTATCTATCGTTACTTACCTAATAATAAAATAAAAATCGTCATCTAAAAATTATCTATCGTTAATTAATAATAATAAAATAAAATCGTCATCTAAAATTATCTATCGTTTATAACAATAAAATAAAATCGTTAATTACCTAATAATAAAATAAAATCGTCATCTAAAAATTATCTATCGTTAATTACCTAATAATAAAATAAAATCGTCATCTAAAAAAAATTTATCTATCGTTAATTACCTAACAATAAAATAAAATCGTCATCTAAAAATTATCTATCTAATAATATCGTTATCTAATTATCTATCGTTAATTAACAATAATAAAATAAAATCGTCATCTAAAATTATCTATCGTTAATTACCTAATAATAAAATAAAATCGCCATCTAAAAATTATCTATCGTTAATTACCTAACAATAAAAACGAAATCGTCATCTAAAAATTATCTCTCGTTAATTACTTAACAATAAAAATAAAATCGTCATCTAAAAATTATCTATCGTTAATTACCTAACAATAAAATAAAATCGTCATCTAAAATTATCTATCGTTAATTACCTAATAATAAAAAAAAATCGTCATCTAAAAATTATCTATCGTTAATTATCTAATACTAAAATAAAATCGTTATCTATTAATCGTTATTTTATTATCTATTAAAATCTTATCGTTAAATTAAATAAATAAAATCACACAGATTACTAATCATTCTCTTTAAATACAAAATTGCATTTAACCAAACATTGAAATATCAAGTAGAATCCAGGTACAGCGCCTGTAAACAGAAATTTCCCATTGCCCAACACAAATGTTTGCAACAATAAATCCAGCAATCTTTTAAATGGGAGGCCACACAGTAACGAAACATCCAGCAGATTTATTTCTCTCCCCAACCATCTCTGGCTTCAATAAAAAGCGCCGATTTCGAATCACTCTGTTTTATTGAAACTCAATCTCGAGATAAGTCATGGACGGTTGATTCGAGATCAATTTTTTAAACACTAGCGATTGCAATGTATGGAGCAGACATAAAATCATCCCAACATCACAATTCTGTTTACGGATGCTGTAGACATCGAACCATCCCTCCCCCCTCCCACCCCCAACGAAATGCAATAAAAGTGGCCCTCGCAACTTATCCCGGCGAGTAAGCTGTGGATTTTTCCGGGGAGGCAAGGGGAGAAGGGATGGTCTCCCTTTCCATTTAATCCCCGTTCCACGACCACCCCCTCATCAAAATGCACTTCTTCGATTGGGTGTCACCTCGGTATCCAGGGTGGATCTCCTTTCGCGACGGAATTAAGAGAAAACAGTCACGTGGTTGATGGATTACTTGGTAGATCCCCTGATACTTCAATCAACTCGGTCTTCTTTGTTCCCCACCCCCTGCTTTGGCTGGATGACCCCTGAGTGGGCGCTTTGGGGTGGTGGATCAGAATGAATGATAAACAAAGCTCTTGAAGAGATAACTTTTCGATAAAGCATTAAATAGTGACAGCATTTTCTCTTAACTTAGTTTAGTTCAATAGGTTCTAAGTTAGTTAATTCAACTAATATATAAAAGTAATAATAATATAAGTTAGTTAATTCACCTAATATGTCAAAGTAATAATATAAGTTAGTTAACCTCAACTAATGTATCAAATTAGTAATATAAAGTTTAATTCAATACATCATAATTTCTGTGTGCTCAGTTTTCCAGTGTTTATTATCATTCTATATCCTCCATTTATTTAGTAATTTATTTATGCTTCATTTTCTGTATGTTGTATTTTAAATTTGTTTTATAGCTATAGTTGCAAAGATGCAATAAAAATTGTAAGCAGGTAATTATAGCCCTATAGTATTATAAATAATTTCATTTTCAACAGTATTGTAACAAATATTTCAATTTGGTACTATAACCTTGTGCAATAAAAAGCATCAAGGGATATCATATTCATAGAAAATCAAGAAAGAATCACTTGTTATATTATTATAGATTAAAATCATGGAAAATATAATAGAAGTTAAATGAATTTAAATATCTATAAATTGGAGTACTTTATAAAGTAAATTAAAAAACATTTGAATATAATATTTAAAATTAACATTCAGAAGAATGAGGCGTTGTGGCTAATCATTGAATAAGTGTCTATTCTAAGCCTTCATAGTTCTGCCTCAAATTAATGATTCTAGAATTTTTATGGGCAAACCTAAAAAGATTGTTATTTTAATAATAAACCCAACTAAAAAAAAAAGTCAGAGGATCAACATGTGTGATATACATGTGACCACATTCACGTTATCCTGAAATTGTATTCTAAACGAGTGGCAGCTATCGTTATTTGGAGAAAGTCGCACAGACATTCGCTAATTTCCTCATTATACATGATATCGGATATCTGCTATCAGATTTGAGGGACAAGTTGTTTTCATTACTAAAAACTCTAATTGCATGTAATATAACTACCCATAATAAAGCTCAACTGCTGCCAAATTCAAATGATAGGTCTATCAAATATTTGTTAAATAACATACATTCGTCTCTCCTGGGAATGCAAGGCCAAAACTCTTCACGTGAGAAAAAAATGCTTCAGTTACTAATTGGTAGCTTAGTTTATGTAAAAATAATGATTTTTTTGATTATTTCTTCTATTTTATGAATAATTAATTTTTTTCTATGTGTTTAAGTTACTTTAAGTAACTTATAATCATTAATCTTTGATTGCCATTTTAACGGCTATTTATTTTTTTTTAGATCTATCCGCAACCTTAAAAGCAATAGATTCATGTCTAAAAACAGAATCTCAGAATCATAGAACAGAACAGAATCTGAATCGTTATCTCTTAATAATTAAATATTAATAAGAAATAGTTTTCAAAAAATAAGCAAAATTATACAAAAGACATTTGAAATACTTTAACAATTTTACTTGTACACAAATATATTCAGCACAATAAACTTTCCAGATAAATTTTAAAACGCAAAAAGATGAAAAGAAGAACATTCACATTAATTCTGTATTGTTTAGATACATTTAATAATCGGCAAAGTATCAAAGTGTGTAACTTGTAATCGAATGCTTCAATTCGCAAACGAAATCTTTGTCTTCCGATAATAATACGTGCTTTGTTTCTGAATTGTCATTCTTATACCACCAGAACTGATCCCCGAGCAAATTATATCGAAACCAATAAAAATAGTTTTCATTTAAAGTGAACTTTATTGAACGGTTAGTAAGCGCAGAAGTATCATTCAAATCTCCATTGAATGCCATGTTGACAACTGCTTAGTGTCCTCATCAAATTCACCAGAGCGAGTGGTTCTTAATAATAAATAGCATAGCATAATTTATGCACTCTCCTTTAAATTCGTTTAATGGTATGATTATTTAGATTGAATTTCAGCAACAAAGCATTTTGTATCCTTTAAAAAGACGCATTATGCCTAAAAATATTTTGACTTACTTTGAACTTAGATTTAGGAATAAATGCCTTATACTCTCTTTTAGTGTTCGTTTAAAGAGAAATTGATCAAATGATGAAATTATTGATCAACTATGTACAGTCGAGTAAATCTTAATAATAAATTGCAGCATAATTTGTGCACTCTCCTTTAAATTTCGTTTAAGGTTATGATTGTTTAGATTGAATCATTTGAAAATAATGCATAATGTATCTTATAAAGAGACATATTATGCCTAAAAATATTTTTTGACTTTTTTTTTTTTTTTCTTAGTTTTAGACATAAAATGTCTTATTCTTATTTTAGTTTACATTCAGTGATAATTATTGATGTCTTTATAAGATTTTCCACACAGCTTGAGTGATACCTTATAATAAATAGCATTATATAATTTTTATATTCTTCTTCAAATTCATTTAATGAATAGGATTATTTTATTAGTTAAGAAATAAGACAATTTAAGCAATATATTCAATTTATGCAATATATTATGCCTAAAAATATTTTAACAAATATATGTTAATTTTAAATATTAAATGCTAAATTAAATATTAATGGTTATTAATGTTAAATTAAATCCCAGCGGTGCCATTATTAATAGGGGTTAAAATTAAAAATGTTATTAATGTTAAATTAGTGTTTCGGGTTATTGTTAATCCGCGTCCTTGGCTAAATCTTAAATGTTATTAATGTTAAATTAAATGTTATTAATGTTAACTGGCATAAAAGTTACGGTCTATCTGCCAGCTGCATTAAAAAATGAAAAATGTTAAATATGTAGTGTTCTTTCAATGATAAGTATTGATGTCCTTATCAGATTTGAACAACTCGAGGGATTCTTAATAATAAATAGCATACGATAATTTCTACACTCTGCTTCAAGTCTTTTTAAAGATAAGATTATTTAGATTGAATCATTTGAAAAATTAAACATTTTGTATCTTTTCTAATGTGAGATGTCATGATTTTTAATATTTTGACATATTTTCAGTTTTCAATATAAAATCCCTTGTTCTCTTTTTAGTATTCACTTAGCGAGAAGTATTGATGTTCCTATCAGATATGCCCAGTCGAGTAAATCTTAATAATTTATAGGATAATTTCTGCTTCAAATCCTTTTAAAGATATGATTATTTAGATTGAATCATTTGAAAAGCAAAATATTTTTTGTATCTTTTAAAAGTGATATATATGTCTTAATATATATTTGTACTTTAGTTTTAGACATCAAATGCCTTATTCTTCTTTTAGTGGTCATTCAAAAATAAGTATTGATGTCGTTATCAGACATGCACAGCTCGAATAATTCCTTATAATAAAAAAATCATAGTATATTTTTAACTCATCTTCAAATTCGTTTAATGAATGTGATTATTTTCTTAGTTAAGATATAAGATAGATCCAAAATTTTTAATAGTAAAAGTAACTTGATTTTTCCAACCTACATCAAATTGTTAGAAGAAATTGGACATTTTTATTTAGCACTTGAATTTCAAAATTTATTTCGTTATAAGGGGACGTTTTTTAATAATAGTAGGCAGATGTTTACATAATTTATTAGTTGTAGAATTATTTTTATAATTCTTATTTTCCCGCTTATGCTAGTAATTTCATTACCCCCATCTATAGTAAAGTTTGTAACGGAAAAATAGTATAGGGTACGTATTTTTTCATTGCAAAATATGTTTATTCCGATGCTCGTTAAATGTAATTGTACAGTTTTGTACAATATCAGCCATGGTTTTCTCATGACACACACAAAAAAAATATTTGTGATTACTAATATCTGAAACTAGTAAAAATATCTTTTGTGGATATAAAAATAAAGATGTATTTACCTGTAATTACTATGTATTTACTTTTTTGTATATAAAACATATAGCTTTTAATAGATAGAATCAACACGTCATATCTCCTTATTTTATCAAAAATTAAATTTGTGAGATTTGTTAACCTCTTGAGTTACTATATTCACCATTTTTATAGAAAAAAGTTCTAGTCATCTTCATTTTTATAGAAAAAAAGTCCGATTTTTATAGAAAAAAAGAGTTTTCTTTAAGAAAGATCGATATCACAATATTTGTAATATCCCAAAGAATTATATTTTTGTAGTAAATGTATGCCGCTCTTAATATTTAAATAAAGTCAACACAAAAAATAATATGGAAATTTAAAAATTATGATGGTTTTGGACGAGAGGTCTTGAAATATCACTCTCTAAAGAATACTCTCTCAAACAAAAATGATGCCTTCAAAATGGATTGTACTTTTTTATTCAAATTTAGCGCACAATTCTATCAGTTTTTACACTCTCTGTATGTTTGAAAATCTTAGGCGACCAGCAAACAGGAAAGACAATATTCTTTCTTTGCCAGTTTGCATTTCATTTCTCAAGAGATTTTAAGCCCCGTAGAGCTATTATAGCCACTCAGCAACAAAAGATTCATCTTTATGTGTAAAGTATTCAACAAATACAAGTAAAAAAAGTCAAATATATTCTACAATATAACTTGTTATTCTTAAAAAACTGCTAATACCGTTTTAAAAATAATACATGTATAATTAGAGTATTTTAAATATATGCACTTTTAAAATATACAAATTGCAATAGAATTATACACATTATTATTGAATTACAAATACATATATATTCTATACATATACTGCACGCTATACAAATTTAGATTATGTATAGATTACAGTATATTTAATATAATCTTGATGTGTTAAGTATTCAACGAATACTAGAAAAGAAGTCCAATATATTTTTACAATACAACTAGTTAATTTAAAAAAAAAAATGCTAAAACTTTTAAGATTATATATGTACAATTGCAGTATTTTAAATACATGCACTTTTAAAATATACGAATTCAAATACAACTATACATAATATTATTACATTGCAAATGCATATATATTTTATACATATACGTTATGCCCTACTCGTGATTCAGTGGTAACGTGCGCCACTGGTGAGCATGAGGGCTGAGGTTCAATCAGCTTGATGGAACTGTTGTAGACACTATTTCAAACACGTTGAGATTCGACGGCATTTGCGATGTTCAGCATCTTGCCTTGTTATTCAAAATGGTATGGTGGGAGATTTCTGTGTTTTCTTCTGTTATTGAAAAAAAGTCCAATATATTTTACAATACAACTTGTTAATTTCAAAAAAATGTTAAAACAAGATATATATGTACAATTGCAGTATTTTAAATACATGCACTTTTAAAATATACGAATTCAAGTACAGCTATTTATAATATTATTACATTGCAAATGCATATATTTTATACATATACGTTATGCCCTACTCTGATTCAGTGGTAAGCCACTGGTGAGCGAGTTCTGAGGTTCAATCAGCTTGGTGGAAGACACTATTTCAAACACGTTGAGACCTCGACGGCATTTGTAATGTTCAGTATCTTGCTCGGGAGATTTCTGTATTTTCTTCCATACTATACCAGATGATAGGTAGTAGCCCCTAAAAGACTTGCCAGAGGGCACTGCTCAAATTCTTCAGCGACTTGGAGCCAAGTCAAACTTCTATCTACGGGGGGCTCCATCACAACATAGGCTGCCCCTTCCTCCCTCTATTCATGAGTTGACCATATGGACACATACATACTACATAATCTTACTCATGGGATAACTGTTCCGCAGTGCAGGGCTTTGAGAAGGAGTCACAACATCAATCCATACGTAACATAAATATAAATAATATATATTTAGTTTACTGTATATTAAATATTATTTCTACATATGAATGGTTTTAAATAGAAACATTTAATAAATACTTCTTTTTAACTAAATAAATTGATTTCTGTTCTTTGATTCCAATGAAAAAGAATTCTAATGAATCAATTTCCCTCAAAAATAAATTGCAGCATATACGCATACTGAATGTGACTTGACATACAGTAAAAAAGAAAAAGATTTTCAAGTAATTAAAATGATTCAAGCATGAAATTTTCTATGAAAAAATTTTCTTTAAATGCAGGTATAGTTTTCTATAAATATTTGAAATATTCACACTCCTTTTATCGGAGAAATTTAGATATTCTTAATTATCATACTGAATAAATTAATGATTAGAAACTAGATTTTTTTCTAGACAGAAAGAAACAGTAGCGTTGAAGCTTTTTGCATTAAAAGAAAATAATGTACAGAAAGTTAAATATAAAATGGAGAAAACATCACTTGATTTCAAGCTAACAAAATGATCGAATGTCTTTAGTACATCCGAAGAAAAAATATTTCCATTTACTACACTTATTATAATAAAAAAGCTAAGATTCTTTTAGCAAAGATAAAAATTTCCAATATATTGACAGCCTTTTCCAATTCCTAAATCAATGTCTTTAATTCGTAAAGATACATCCACATAAATGAGATTGTGCTTTTAATATACCTAAACATAAAAGCACAAAGTTTTTTTTCAGAATGTTATATTGGTCCAATAATGCATATGGGTCGATGCAGGTATTTTTTTTACCTTCAAGTATAACAGTAAAATTTAGCAACAATCAATAGCAAATCAATACGAAACTTTTTTTTTTTCTTTCCATTTCTGCCGCTTTCTTATTCGGTGCTTCATTAAGGTTCAGCTTCTTTTTCACTCCATGCTGTTTGTTTTTCGCGAAATATTTATTCTATTTTTGTTCTTTGTTTCAGTAGATTTCTTTTTCTAAACTCAAAGAAATAATAGCGTTGAAGGGTTTTCATTAAAAGAAATATAATACAGGAATTCAGAAAATGAATAAAAAATGGAGAATCCATAGTTTGATTTTTAGCTAACAATATAATCAAATGTCTTTAGTGTATCCGAAGTAAAATACTTCCATTTACTGCACTTATTATAACATAAAAGCTAAGATTCTTTCAACAAAGATAGAAATTTCCAATATATTGACAGCCTTTTCAATTCCTAAATCAATGTCTTCAATTCGTACACATACATCAACCTAAATGAGATTGTGCTTTTAAGATACCTAAGAAAAAAAGTGCAAAGTTTTATTTCAAAGTGTTACACTGGTCCAATAATGCATATGGGTCGACGCAGGGTGTTTTTACATTCAAGTATTAAAGTAAAATTTAGCAACAGCCAATAGCAAATCAATACAAAATATTTTTCTTTCCATTTTTGCCGCTTTCTTATTCGGTGCTTCATTAAGGTTCAGCTTGTTTTTCACTCCCTTCTGTTTGTTTTTAGCGAAATATTTATTCTATTTTTTTGTTCTTTGTTTTTTAACTTTCAGTTCTTTAAAAATTACTGTACGTCCAGTATTACTGGAATTTTAAGCCTTCCAAGTATTTCTTGGAGGTTTTTTTTTTTTTTTTATCACTTTATCTGTGTTTTAAAAATAACTAAGTTCACTGTTAGTCAATATGTCTCGGAAATAATTTGCGTTCATAAACTTGGAAGGAATTTATGGATTGGGAATTTATTTTTAGGATGGGTAAATTACAAATATATGGACACGGTGCTTTAGAAGCTATTTTTAGAAAAATGTCTATCTTTTGAGATTTATTCGTGTCAGCAAAAAAAGGTTTTATTTTAAAATGTAACGAATTACAAACAAATCATACGTACGATATGCAATCGTTCGCTACATTTCTTTCGTGCTGAAAGTTGGGGAAATATTAGAAATTTTTTTATTACGAGCATTCCGATAAAAAGATAAAAATCTTTGAATCCTTTGATGAAAAATACAATATGTAATATATTTGTCTTATCGAAAATATAAATTAAGTAAATGTTTTTTTCAATATATTTGAGAAGAGCTCACAACAATTTTTTTTTAAGTTTCTATAAATTGCTATAAATGCTTTCTACACCATCTGGGAAAAATGGTCAAAGTTCCAAAAAGGGAAAATGCTCGCACACTGAACGCGATTTAAATAAAGGCCAAAATACAGTTTAACACAAATAACAGGCGAAATTTTGATGATGGCGAATCTAGTTATTAATCAATATTTTTTTATAATTTCCGTTTAATAAAAAATTAATTATTTTGAGATTTATTTGTCTCAGCAAAAAAAGTTCTCTTTTAAAACGCAACAAAACATAAACATATGAGACGTACAATATTTAATCTTTCACTTGATGTATTTATTACTGAAATTTAAAAGATACATAAAAAATTAAACTAATAAAAGTAAATATGAAGATATAGATTCTAATTACTTAGTATCTAGATACTATATACTAGGTACTCTAAGATACTAGATACTTAAGATATTAGCTACTATATACTGTCAGATACTAGATACTAGACACAAGATATTAGATACTAGATACTCTAAGATATTAGATACTAGTTACTCTAAGATACTGGATACTAGTTACTCTAAGATACTAGATACTCTAAGATATGCTAAAAGACTAGATACAATCAAGATATCAGAAACTTGATAGTATAAGAAATTAAACTCTCAAGATACAAGATGATAAAGATTTTATAAACTGTATGTGTTGTTAAACTGAATATTAAACAAAAATTATTTTTAGACGAGCCCCTTACATTTAGATTATTGATAAAAGCATTTGGTGATCTTTATTTGCAAAATCATCTGAAATAAATATAATTTAAACATTTTTTCTTCATAAAGTTATTTTCTCTTGCTGTGAACAATAATTCTAATGCATAGAAAATTTGCTTTATAAATTCAGAATTACGACAAATGCATCATAATTTCAGCATTGATGCCATTTCTTTATTTCTTCCGGTCAACAAGAACATGTATTTAAAAATTTAGTCTCCCTCATCAGTGTTTCAAAGGAGATCTAAAATATCTTTTGATTGCTACAAGGGCCCCTCTAGCTTCGGAAAGAATTTCATTATTGGATTATGATACAATCACAAATATAAGTAACATGTATGCAACATGTATAAATAACAAATTTCAAAGCAACTCTTCTAATTAAAATCTAAGATAAGTTGTTAAAATGTTTAATTAATATTGTTTGCTAAAGAGAAAAAAATCTATATTCTGCAATTCATCCATTTCTCAAACATTGAAAGTTGCCATCATTTTTTTCGATGTAATGAAGCAATATATATTTATAATGCTGCTAATTTTTAGGGTGTGATAAATTTTAATCGTAGATTGGTTAATATTTTAAACAATCATTTATAATTAAGTTACTTTTCGCCTTCTTTATAAATATTATATTCATGAGAAAATTTATCAGCGTAGAAAATCATTCAAGAATTTACTGAAAAATTAATGCATAATTACGACACGGATCGTAAAACAGCAATGATCGTATGCATAAACTTAAAATAATACTTCTTTAACTAAATAAATTAATATCTGTTCTCTAATTCGAATGAGGAACAATTCTAATAAATCAATTTCCCTCAAAAGAAAAAAAAAATACAACATACATGCTCTGTAAATGTCACTTGACATACAATAAAAAAATTGCATCAAGAATTTCAAGTAATTAAAATGATTCCTTCATCAAAACTTTTAAAAAAAAAAAAATTTTTCCAAAATTATATACGGTATTCTAAAAATGTTTGAATTATCCACCTTTTATTTATCCCAGAAATATAGATATTCTTAATTATCTTACTGGATAAATTAAGGCTAAAAATGTAGATATTTTTCTAAACACAAAAAAATTGTAGTGTTGCAGTTTTTTTAGAATATATCAATACAGAAAGTTAGTATAAAATGGAGAAACAATCGCTTGAATTTAAGCTAACAGTGCGATCGAATGTCTTTAGTATAAACAAAAAAATACCTCCATTTACTGCAATTATTATAACAAAAAAAGGTAAAATTCTTTTAAAAGATAGAAATTTCCAATATATTGACGGACTCTTTCCATTCCTAAATCAATGTCTTCAATTCGTAAAGATACATCAACCTAAATGAGATTGTGCTTTTAAGATACCTAAAAAAAAGAGCGCAAAGTTTTATTTCAAAATATTACATGAGTCCAATAATGCATATGGGTCGATGCAGAGTTTTTTTTACCTTCAAGTATAACAGTAAAATTTAGCAACAGTCAATAGCAAATCAATACAAAACTTTTTTCTTTCTACTTTTGCCACTTTCTTATTCGGTGCTTCATTAAGGTTCAGCTTCTTTTCACTCCACTTTGTTTGTTTTTCGAGAAATATCTATTCTATTTTTGTTCTTGTTTATTAACTTTCAGTCTTTTAAAAGTTGCTTTACGTCCAGTAATGTTGGAATTCTAAGCCTTCCAAGTATTTCTTGGAGTGTTTTTTATTTTATTTTGTCTGTTTTTTAAAAATAACTAAGTTCACTGTTAGTCAATATGTCTTGGAAATAAAGTGCGGTCAAAAACTTGGAAGGAATTTATGGATTGGGAATTTATTTTAGGATGGAGAAATTACAAATGTATGGATGCGTTCCTTTAGAAGCTATTTTTAGAAAACTGTCTGTCTTTTTGAGATTTATTTGTCTCAGCAAAAAGGATTTATTTTAAAATGCAAAAAACTATAATCATATCAGACGTACGATATGAAATGTTTTCCTGGTTTTTTTTCGTACTGAAAGTTGGGTAAATATTATAAATTTTGTTTATTACAAACATTTTGATAAACTCATTGAAAACGTTGATGCAAAATAAAACAATTTTTTTATTATTGAAAATATGCATTAAATAAAGATTATTTTCTATAAAATTGAGAAGAATTTTCAACAGATTATCATTATGTTCTAGGTTTCTACGAGTATATAAATGTTTTCTAAAGCATTTTAAAAAATGGCCAAAATTCGAAAAAGGAAAATATCCCACACACTGAACTCGATTTTGATGATCGCCAAAAATGACGAATTTAGTCATTCTCACAATGTTTCGAATTTCACTTTTATTCAAAAGTTTAAGGTATTAGACACTCTTAACAAAGGATGTTATTCTCACATCAAAAGTTGTGGATTAAACTGTATATTATACAAAAATTATTATTTCATTATAGGTCCATAACATTTACGTTACTGGCAAAAGAATTTCGTAATCTTTAATAGCAAAAGAATTTGGAATAAATCAAGTTCAAAACAATTTTTTTTTGCTCATAAATTTATTTTCTGTCGCTGTGAACAATAATTGTAAAGTATAGAAAATTTGCTTTGCAAATTCAGAATCACGACTAATACATCTTAATTATAGCATAGATGCAATGTGCTTATAGCTTTTTGGTACACAATAACAGATTGTTAAAAATTTAGTCTCAATCTTCAATATTTCAAATGAGACCTAAAATATCTTTCTATTGCTATAACAGCCTTCTAGATTCCGAAATGAATTTCATTATTGAACAATAATAGGTTTATACAACAAGTATAAATAACATAAATCAAAGTCACTCTTCTAATTAAAATGTTTATATAATATTGTTTACGAAAGGAAAATAAAATCTCTATTCTGATTTTCACTCATCTCTTACACTGAGCAAGCTGTCATCATTTTTTTTCAATGTAATAAAATCAATATATATTTATACTGCTCCTAATTTTGGAGAGTGTGGTAACATTTAATCATAGACCTATCAATATGAAAATCATTTGTAATTAAGTTCTTTTTCATTTCTTTATAAATATCATAGTCATGAAAAAGTATATAAGTTTTGAAAATATTTGAAGACTTTACTAAAACACATTGCATAAGTAGACACTAGTAAAACAGCAATGATCGTATGCATAAACTTAAACTAATACTTCTTTAGCAAAATAAATTGAAATCTGTTCTCTGATTCGAATGAAAAAGAATTCTAATCAATCAATTCCCCTCAAAAAAATTATAGCTTACATGCATAGTGAATGCCACTTGACAAAAAAAAAATTGTATAAGGTTTTCAAGTAATTAAAATGATTCATTCATAAAAACTACTGCGAAAGCAAGAAGCTCTTCAAAATTATATATTGTTTTCTATAAATGTTGCATATATTCACCTATTTTTCGCTGAGAATTTTTGGTATTCTATTATTATTTTACTGAATAAATTAATGCTTAAAAAGTGGATTTTTTTTCTAAACTCAAAGAAATAATAGCGTTGAAGCTTTTCATTAAAAGAAATATAATACAGGAATTCAGAAAATGAATACAAAACGGAGAATCCATAGTTTGATTTTAAGCTAACAATATAATCAAATGTCTTTAGTGTATCCAAAGTAAAATACTTCCATTTACTGCACTTATTATAACATAAAAAGCTAAGATTCTTTCAACAAAGATAGAAATTTCCAATATATTGACAGACTTTTTCAATTCCTAAATCAATGTCTTCAATTCGTACATATACATCAAGCTAAATGAGATTGTGCTTTTAAGATACCTAAGAAAAAAAGAGCAAAGTTTTATTTCAAAGTGTTTCACTGGTCCAATAATGCATATGGGTCGATGCAGGGTGTTTTTACATTCAAATATAACAGTAAAATTTAGCAACAGCCAATAGCAAATCAATACAAAATATTTTTCTTTCTATTTTTGCCGCTTTCTTATTCGGTGCTTCATTAAGGTTCGACTTCTTTTTTACTCCATTCTGTTTGTTTTTCGTGAAATATTTATTCTATTTTTGTTCTTTCTTTTTAACTTCCAGTTCTTTAAAAATTACTTTACTTCCAGTAATGTTGGAATTTTAAGCCTTCCAAGTATTTCTTGGAGTGTTTTTTTTTCCCCTGTGTTTTAAAAATAACTAAGTTCACCGTTAGTCAATATGTCTTGGAAATAAAGTGTTTTCAAAAACTTGAGGGAATTTATGGATTGGTTATTTATTTTTAGGATGGAAAAATTACAAATATATGGACACGGTTCTTTAGAAGCTATTTTTAGAAAACTGTCTCGGTTTTGAGATTTATTTGTCGCAGCAAAAAAAGGATTTATTTTAAAATGTAACAAACCATAAACATATCAAACGTACGATATGCAATCGTTCCTTAGATTTTTTTTTTCTTACTGAAAGTTGAGAAATATTCTAAATTTATTGATAACAAGCATTCTGTTAAAAAGGTAAAAGCACTGAAAACTTTGAGCGAGGATACAACATAATTTTTATTTCCTATTGAAAATATACATTAAGTAACTGTTATTTACAATGATAAGAGATAACTAATTAGTATAACTAACAAGTATAATTAATTTTCAATGATTTGAGAGTAACTGTTATTTACAATGTTATTTTTAAAGAGAAGAGTTATCAACAGATTATGTTCTATGTTTCTATTAGTATATAAGCATTTTAGAAAAACAAAGCATTTAAAATAATGGCTAAAATACCAAAAAGGCAAAAATCCCACACATTGAGAGCTATTTTGATGATTGTTGAAAATGCCGAATTTAATGATTAACCAAACTTTTTTTTTTTTCCAATTTCGGTCTACTCAAAATTTAAAGATGCTAGACATTTCTCAACAAAAGGAAATTTTCACTACAGAGAGTGTATGTTAAATTTCATATTAAACAAAACATATTGTTCTGAGATAGGTACAAAAGATTACTTACAAAAGGGTTTCGTGTTCTTTACTAGTAAACAAATCAGGAATAATTCAAATTTTTAATATTTTTTTCTTTGCAAAGCTATTTTATTCGGAAGTGAACAATGATACTAATGTATAGAATATTTACTTTTTATAAATTCCGATTTGCGACTAATGCATCTTAATTATAGCACTGACGAAATTTGTTTATTTTTCTGCTGTCAACAATAACAGTTTGGTATAAATTTAGTCTCCATTATTAGTGTTTCAAAGGAGATCTAAAATATCTTTTGATTGCTATAATCGTCCTCTAATTTCTGAAAGGAATTTCATTACTGAACAAAGATGCTATTTATACTACAGCAGGAATAAATAACAAAACTCAAAGCGTCTCTTCTAATTAAAACAGATAGTCAGTTAAAATGTTTGATTAAAATTATTTACGAAGGAGAATAAAAATTCTATACTCTGCTTTTCATCGATTTCTGAAATCAAAAAAATTGTCTGCATTTTTCGATGTTATAAAAGCAATATATATTTATAATAATGCTAATTTTTGATATGTGTGGTAACATTTAATCATAGATTGATCAATATTAAAAACAATCTTTCATAATTTAGCTATTTTTGTCGTCTTTATAAATATTACAAGCATGAAAAAAAAAATGTATAATCGTGGAAAATAATTCAGTAATTTACTGAAACACAATTCATACATAGACAACGGTAGTAAAACAGCGATGATCGTATGCATGAATTTATGTATAACGTTTAATACAGTAGACCATCTGTAAGTCGAACTTCAAGGGAGACGCCAAATAATTCGAGTTATAGAGTTTTCGACTTATGGAGGATTTCGACTTAAGCGGATTATGTAAGGAAATATTCGACTTGTAGAGGTTTAGATTCTTTCTGACTTATTTTGAGTTAGAGAGATAAAATAAAAAAATCAAGTTACAGAGATAATAAACATGTTTATTTGCAACTTAAAAGTTATATTATGTACTACAATAACAAATCAAAATAATTCCGAAGAAACCTTAAAATTAAAAATATTATGTATTAAAAAGTCAGTTATTATTATTTATTTTCTTTGCTTTAAACAATTCGATCGTTCTCTATCTGTAGCATTATCTAAGCTATAAAAAGCAGAAAATTCTTTTTCTTCCGAGTTGCTATTTCATAGAATTGGTTATTCTATTTTCTATATACCCATGCAGTGTTTTTAAGAGACAATGACAGGCATTGTCGGCAAATTCTTAAAGTCGGTAACTTATTTTTCTTCGAGCTATAGAGGTAATTACTTTCAAATGATCGAGTTGTAAAGGTTGTAAAATCAAACATTGCTAATGTTCGAGATACAGAGGTCCAATTTTTTTTTTTTTAAGTTACGGAGGGAAAATATGTACCAAAATGGCTTGTGGGGATTGACTAATTATTTCGACTTATAGAAAGTTGAAATTTGGAGTAATGGCGTTTTGAGGTTTGAAGGGAAGGGAACAAAAAATTTTTTTTGAGTTGTGGAGGTTTTCGACTTATCGAGGTTCGACTTAAAGAGGTTCTACTGTATAACGTTTAGAAATTTGCTAAATATTTCATCATCAGAATACAGAAATAATATTTAAAAATGCATATCATGATGATGATGTTGCTCTACTAGAGTTTGTCAATATGCATGGATGCCACTATTGCCATATTGGATGATGCCATTGTGTCAAATGAAATTATTCGTTTCCATCACAAATTAAAATGAGCATCCCCCCCCACAGTCTCTTGTGTGGAAGATATGTCGCATTTTCGGCCCTATAACATCACATTATTCAAATTATCAAAATAAAACGAATAAATCACAACGAATAAAGTAAAATAAAAAAAAAAATTACCCTTCTTTATAAATAATATATTCTTGAAAAAAATTATAAGATTAGAAAATAATTCAAGAGTTTATTAAAAAACAATGCATAAGTTGAACATGAATAGTAAAGCAGCGATGATCATATGCATAAACTGATACATAACTTTAAAAAATAGGTTCGCTAAATATTACATCACCAGAATACAAAAAGAATATTTAAGAAATATTTAAGAATGCATGTTATTATCTCAAATTAAATTATTCGTGCCGTCACAAATTGTAATGACCCATGATCTCATCAAATTTGAAATGCAGATAGTATACTCTTCTCTATAAGATCATAACATAGAATTAATTATAAACTTATTAAACGCATTGTATGAACTTGCACCAAATTCTTAATAGCTCTAATTATGTAATATAAAATTTAAAACACATTGTTTAAAGTGGTAATTATCTAAGTATTTTTAAGAAGGCATAAAATGCCATTTTACAAGGTCCAAAATGACTTATTTCTTCAGCAATATAATCTAAATAACCATGTTCATTAAATTAATTTGAAGCCAAGTGCATAAACCATACTACTATTTATTATTAAGAATCAATTGAGTTATGCAAATCTGATAAGGAATCAGTACTTTAGGACAATCAAATATATACGAAAATCAAAGTTCATGAAAGTAGATGTTTTTAAAGATTAATTTAATTTGTCATTAACATATTATATACATTATCGCACTGAAATGCAGTCAGTATATGAGCTATATATTAATAAAAAGTTTATCTAAAGCAGCAAATATATGGATATTATTCATGTTTCTGATAGTAGAATCCGTTTCTCAAAGAATATTTCAATTGTTTATTTGCTATTTTTTAATATTCCATAAACGTATTATTTTCAAATACATTGAATATTAGCATTATAATCAACTTAAAGAAATAAAACAGGCAATAATTCATAAATACAATGAATTTTTAATTTCAATTTTATTCTTTTCCAGCACACTTTCCACATTAAAAGAAATTCAAATGTGTTGTTCATACAAATCACGCAATATTTCGTGTCTTTTTTTATAGATTGATTTTTTTTTTTTGAGATAAAAATCATATTCATTTTTAAAATTATTTCGATAGGCAAAAATTTAAAAGTGTAGTACCAACAACACAGCATGTTGAAATTATATACTTATTTTTAAACACTGTGAAAAAGATACTTTTTCAGTTTATATGCATTTTTTTTTAAAACATTCTTAATAGTTTTAAAATAATTTAGATTTATATAAATTGAGAAGATCTCAATTGTATCAAGAATTTAAAAATTTTCAAGCAGTATTGAATGTTTAAAAATATGCCAATTAAACATTGATTGAAAGTAAATTTTGGAAAAGGAAAACGAATTTAATAAATTTAGAAAATAGATTTTTATAAAGACAGAATTAATTGAATTTCAATAATTTTAATTTTTGTAAGACAAAATTTCAGAAAATAATAATAAGTCATATTTTTTTTATATTAAACAAAAATGTGTTGCAGGATAAATCCCCATGATCAAATTGTCTCATTTAATCAATCTTCCGAATTATATTCAAGACATCTCAAGGACAATTTACCAAGATTTTTCTATGAATTTCTCAGATTGACTGAACTTGTCGAAGAACCTGGCAAAAAGAGCCTTTATCGAATAGCATCAACTTCTTTTGGTCTTATTCTAGTTTATGTAATTGTGAACAACTGCTTGTATTCCAAGAAATAATAAAATATCCCGGAAATAATTTTCTATATTTCTTTATTTATTTTATAAGTTACTTATTAATTGCAGGATGCTGGCTTATGATGCTTTTTAAGAGGAAAAAGCTGACAGAGATACTGATACAAGATATTGCCCTTCATCGTTAAAGGAGTTAAAATTTATGCATCTGCCTTTTGTTATATGCTTTTAATTGCTTCTCTGTCTTTATTGCTGCTTATTGAAATGTATTAATTTTTGGATGTACCATTAAAAGAGTCTCCATTAACCAGCATTAAAAATGTCTGTCAAATCCTTATGCTGCCACTCTTTGCCAATATGGTATCTGTACTGTTTTGTACATTATGTTTGCACTGTTGTGCTCATATAGAACATTTATCACAAGAAATTGAGCAATGTTCACCAGAAAAGTTCTTTCAATCGAAACAGATCGAAATTCTTAGACAAAAGAAAAATAACTGATATACAAGAAGATATCCAAGAAATATTTTTCTATACCTTCACTGTTTATCCTTATTGCTAATCTGCTAATATCATCTATTCAACTTATATTTGTCATGAAGTTAATGAGTGGGAATATTTTTTTCATAATTTGCTACTGGCTAAAATAATTACTAACCTAATCGTTTCACTAAGTTGCTTGTGTATCCCCTTGTGGATAGCTGGAAGATTACCAGTAGAAGATCAAAAGTTCAAGGAAGCATTTTATAAAAAAGCTCGTTTGAGAATGCTTTTTCTGGACTTAACTGAAGAACCACGCATCAAAAGATGGCTATTTGACACACCGGAATTTATTTTCAGGGGATGTAATACTGTGCCGTACCAAAGAAAATCCATCATTTTTGCAGTAATGTTATTGATTTCTATAATTTCTACTGGAGCAAACTATGAGGAATAACATAGAATGTTAAAGCTCTTGCAGGGTAATCAGGTATCTGGTACTAATACTAATCAAATAACCAATATATATATATATATACATTATTAATATAGTATATTAAGTATCTGATATGATACACAATATTTTCTCTCCTTAATTACATCAGTTAAAATTTGCTTAAATTTAAAATGGGGTCCATATAAAATCCGAGGTAAAAAAAAATTAAATAATTTTTTATTTGAAAAAGCAATGTAAATGAGTACAGTTAGATATTATAAATACAGTTATTTGTTTAAAAATAGTAAAATTAAGAATATTATTATGATATTATCTTATAACTTTATAACTAATTTTCAATAGAAATTTTTTTTTCTATGTTATGCATGAAAATGATTCTTTTATATTTCTTATTAATGACTGTGAAGGCTTTAATTTTCACGCTATAACTTTACAGTTCATTTTAGCAATGTTAGTATTAAACAAGTATTAAAACAAGAACTGTGTTGTGTATTGGTAGCATAGCATTAAAATATTCAGACTTATTCTAGATACAAATGGCTATCCCACATCTAACCAAGCAAGTCCACCCAATATTAGTAGTCGTTCATATTACCCCATATACTAGTTCTAAGTATTAGATAACAATGATTTTTCTCATCATTTTTAAAAATTCAAAATACGAATAATTAAAAAAAAAAAACTAAAAGAAAATTTTGTCGGAAAAAATTAAGTTTGAACAAAAGCCAAAGTATCTTAAATTAATTTATCTTAGTCATCATGCACGAACCTCATGGAAATTTTTCCATTTACTGAACACCAACATTTCCCAGTTCATACGAGTAATAAGGAATGAAGCCCAATATGCAACTTGAAGCAAAAAAATAAATTATCTCACCAATCTGTAGTTGATATGTGCCTAAAAATTTAATAAAAGCAAAAAAAATTAATGTTGTTACTTTAGATTTATGTATTTAATAATGGAATAACTTCTTTTATTTAATGCAAATGATAATTTTTATATCATTTTATCTATCTATCTGTATATATATATATTATAATATTTTATATATGTTATGTATTATGTATTTTATATATTATAATATATTTATACTAGTATATGTCTTTTTTTTTACGTCAACTTCTTTAATGACAGAAGATAAAATTTACAAAAGATATCAAAATTCTTGCACATGTACTACACCTATAAATAAAATCTTGAAAATTTAAAAACTAAATTAGATTTTGAGATGATAATTAAATGTTTCTAATTCTTATTTTAGTTAAGTAGAATATTGGTGGATCTGGTAAGTCAAATCACATTAGAAAATGTGCACCGAAAAAATAGTGCTAGAAATAATTTTGTAATTTTCAATTTCTTTGTACATAAATAATGATTCATGTTTCAAATTTAATATTAACCAACTAATGAATAATGCTTACTTATTAATGGTAAATTATGTGTTTTAAAGGCCATATTTTAATCTTATCTCAGATACAAAAACCAAATTTGAAAGACATTGTTATTAACTGCAACATTTTTTAATAAATTGCTGAACTTGTAATTTCCATCAAAATTTAAAAATAAAAATCGATTAATTAATTACCAGAATATTTCTCCAAGACGATTCGTTTTTTAAAAATCAGATACCTATTGATGTTTGGCTGTAATATTCTATTTTAAGTGGTGTATAATCAATTTTTATGTACAAATTTAAATGTCATACAAATAGGATATTTGTTCTGCTATGCTTTTCTGATGTTAATTTTGTAGTCTTTGTATGCTTGTTATCATTCCTTAAAGTATCCCCTTGGGTTTTGTCTATTTATTTTGGAGATTTTTATTGACTTCAATTTCTTATTAGTTTCTGCTATACGTGGAATAAAATTCATAAATACATAATATAATTGGAACAAATGTGAAAATGTCTTTTTCCTGTATGAATTCCTTATAAAATGTAAAAATCTCAAAATCAGTATATTTAATGTTAGACTAGAACTATAGCTATGTTTATATTTTGCTTATAAAACTTCTTTATCTTTCCATTTTTAAAGAATATTTCCTAAATATTACAAAATAAAATATGTTGCAATCTAATATTTACATGGAACTGATTCCTACTTTAAAGTAATTAGTTTTTAATTTAAGTAACTAAAGATTATATTTTAATTTTCAAAATATAGATTTTTCTATTGATTTATTATATTTAAATAAGTTGAGCGTTGTCACAACTCAGACACGCAGAAAAAGAACAGAAAACCTAGCAAATAAGTTGAATTAATTATTTTGAAACATAAATTATGTGCTTTTCTCTTATTTTAGCTACAATCCTCTACAATAACCGTTAATCACATAATATTTATTCTTTGTACAATTATATTATATGACCAGAATAAAAGAAGTAACTTGTTTAATATTACACTCTGTTTTGAAGTTTTTGTTCAAAATAATAGTATTTATATATACGCGAAAACTCGTGACAATTGTTTTTTCCTGATATAGAGGACTCAAAGGATTAAATATTTCCATTTGAATAAACACAATTGACATATTGTTTGAAATTAGAATATTATCATTTATAAAAATGTAATAAATGGCATTGCTGTGTATTATATTTATTAATTTATTCTATCCTATTTACATAGATTTTGGCAATTGTTCAAATTTAAAACTCTATAAATGATGCAAATGATGCTGAATTAAGTATGAGAAATTATTGACTTTCATTTTGATCTGAATTTGAAAAAAAAATTTTCTTAATATATTAAAAAGTATATATATCAATCTATTATTTACATGGAGCTGAAATCCTTCTTTAAATTAATTTAAGTAACTAAAGAATACCTTTTATTTTTCAAAATATATATTTTTCTACTGAATTTTTCTATTTAAATAAGTTGAACATTGACACAGCATAGTCACACAGAAAACGAGCGATTTTAAAATTTTTAATCTTATAAAGTTTGCATTTATTGAACTGATATTAAATATATATTTTTAACTTCTGCACCAAATCTATATTGTGCTCTTGTATGAGACCTAATCAGAATCTTATGAACTTGAGAGGTAATAAGCGAGAGTAAAATTGTGATTTTTTTTTAACGATGATGTTTCTAATGAAGGACTTTCCTTTTAACTAAACTAGAAAAACTTAGAACTATAAAATGGAATAATATTTTTTCACTGTTATCAAACTTGAAAGGGATTTCTTCTTATGTAACACAAATGTGCATCAATTGCTCTAAAATTGACTACCAAAATGGAGTTTTACTCCAGTTTTCACTCTTATGGATATAACATAAAAAATGTCATGATAAATCTGTCATTAAATTGGTGAATAACTTCAGGTGAAGGGTTGTTATGAAAAAGAAAAACTTCTTATGAGCAGCAGCATTTATAGAAAACTAATTTTTCCATGTTGCTAAATATACAGACAAATAAAGTCATTTCTATTCTAATAATTAACGAACTTACATGGAATTCAGAATGTTCAATACCTAATTGCAAAGCGAATCACTGTAATAAGATCCCCTAACCAACGATATGAAATTGAGTAGTTTTTACATTAGCAAAATATTATTAAAGTTCTTAAATTTTCTTGGGATTAATTTTATGATAGTATTAAAAGCAATTGTGTGTTTTTTAATTGATGTTTTTTAAAAATCCACTTTTGTCTTCGGCTATTATGAGAAGGTTCATGTAGTAACATAGAAATTATATGATTGATTGACCAATTAAGACAATAAATAATAGGTGTGATGCAGATGGAAATACCAACGCTTTCAAAAAGAAAATATTTGAAAAGCACTAAGACAATCATTAGAAAGCAGGTCCTCTTGGTTTAGTGCGTGATGGCATAAAATGATGATGACAAGAGTTAACTGTAGGACGTTTTTCCCAATGTATCATTTTGGTATAAGGATATCTTAGCAATCTGGCTATCAAAGAGGTAGCATATAAGATCATGACTCCCAGATGTCTGTCTGTGAGTTGTATAATAAAAGGATGTCAATATTGTCGACCAAGGTTGCCAAGCTATGGTAAGAAGTCAATACTGTTCTGTGCGTCTTTACACACATATTCGTTGGTATTCGAGATTTAGTCAATCTAAAGTGACGCGCATCACTAATGACAACCCCGTGTCCAGTAAATGCTACTCCAGGTCTTCTGAGACCAACACATTTCAGTTTTGGGACAGCATATAGATGAGGATAAAATACCTTCATAAGTAACGCGAGCTTAGATTTCAAGCTTTGAGCTTCCATCAATAGTAAAGTTGATTATTTCTGAGAGTGTCAAACGTTCAAATGGCTGATAGAAATGAAAAGAATGATGTTGGTGATAATATTATTAGAGTCAATCGATCGTGTTGATTATTTTTTAGAGTGTCAGGCGTCAAATGGCTGATAGAAATTATAAGGATGGTGTAAGTGATTTAATTAATCACTCTGTAAATTATGCTTCTTACCGTTCTATTGCTATCGTTTAATAGTGGCTTTTTTGATTTTGGAGCTATCATTCATCTATTCCTATCACATTCATCTTACTGATGTTTCTTTGTGACGCAAATATCAAGAAACTCTCTGATTTGTTCATTCATTCTCTTATAATCGAATTACACGGTCTTGTTCAATTTATGGCATATTCTCGTAATAAATCAGAACTCATCAGTTGAAATATGTTCACTAACTAGAATTGAATTATGTTCACTAACTAACTAACTCCATTTCTCTACAATCCACTTTAAAAAAAGGCATCTGTCTATTGGCAGATTCTAAAACAACAGGCTTTCAATTTACGTAGTAGGGTTGCCAGACCAATGCCCAATGCTCATGCTACATGCATCTCCGAAAGACCAAACTCTAAGGTTTAAAGGGAATTCGAACCACTGCAATCATTCATGGCTCCGGATGGCCTCGAACCCGAAACATGTGGCACCAAGCAAATGTCATTATCACAAAAAAACCTTCATCTTTTGTAGTATGAAACATAGGATTATTTATTTTGATGCTATTTACTTATTATTCATAATAACTTGATATTCATAAAAATGATCACCCATTATAAGATAGCTTTTTGATACTTTTGTTAATGGATATAAAATATATTATTGCATCTTTGATCAAAGTTTTCAGAGATTTTATCTTTTTATCGAAATGCTTATAATAAATAAATTTCTAATAGTTTTTCAACTTTCAGTGCGAAAGAAATCAGAGAACGATTGTAAATCGTACGTCTGATAAGTTTATAGTTTTTTTCTGCATTTTAAAATAAATCCTTTTTTACTCAGACAAATAAATCTCAAAAGAGAGACAGTTTTCTAAAAAAATAGCTTCTAAAGCACCGTTTTCATACGTTTCTAATTTTCCTATCCTAAAAATAAATGCAATCCATAAATTCCCTCCAAGTTTTTGAACGCACTTTTATTTCCAAGACATATTGACTAAAAGTGAAATTAGTTATTTTTAAAACACAGGGAAAAACTCCTAGAAATACTTGGACGGCTTAAAATTCCAGAAATACTGGGCTTAAAGTAACTTTTAAAGAACTGAAAGTTAAAAACAAGGAACAAAAAAGAGAATAAATATTTCTCGAAAAACGAACAGAATGGAAGTGAAAAAGAAGCTGAACCTTAATGAAGCACCGAATAAGAAAGCGGGCAAAAATGGAACGAAAAAAGTTTTGTATTGATTTGGTATTGACTGTTGCTAAATTTTACTGTTATACTTGAATGTAAAAAAAAGCGTGCTTCGACCCATATGCATTATTGGACCCATGTAACATTTTGAAATAAAACTTTGTTCTTTTTTCCTTAGGTACCTTAAAAGCACAATCTCATTTATGTAGATGTGTCTTTATGAATTGAAGACATTGATTTAGGAATCGGAAAAAGGTTGTCAATATATTGGAAATTTCTATCTTTCTTGAAAGAATTTCAGCCTTTTTTTTGTTGTAATAAGTGCAGTAAATGGAACTGTTTTCTTTGGGTTTACTAAAGACATTCGATGATATTGTTACCTTAAAATCAAGCGATGCATTCACCATTTTGTATTAACTTTCTGAATCCATATATTATAATTCTTGTAATGCAAAAAGCTTCAACGCTACTATTTCTTTGTGTTTATAAAAACATCTATGTTTTTAAAGCATTAATTTATTTAGTAAGATAATTAAGAATATCTAAATTTCTCCGATAAAAAAGAAGAATATTTCAGACATTTATAGAATACCTATGTACACTTTTAAAGATAAATTTTTTCGTAAATATTTTTAAGAGTAAATCAATTTCCCTTTTTTTGAAATTCTTGATACAATTTTTTAATTCTATGTCAAGTCACATTCACTATGTATGTATGTTTGATATTTTTTGAGAGGAATTGATTTATTACAATTATTTTTCATTCCAAACAGAAAATAGAAATGTAATTAATTTAGTTAAAAGAAATATTAGTAAAATGATTCTAATTAAGTGTATTCATGTGTAGAAATTATATTTAAAATACTGTAAACTACAACTGTTATTTAAATTTGTGTAATGTATGTGTTGTTGTTGAAACTCATCCTAAGTGTCCTGTAGCTCGGGCATCTCATGAGAAGTCTATTCATGAATCCACGGAAAGGGGCTGTTGTAATGGAGCTCTCATAAGGAGAAATCTGACTTCATTCCGGAGTCTCTGAAAAAAGTTTTATCATTATATAGACACTATGTATGAAAACATATTTATCGTTAAATGGACACTAAATAGAAAAATCAATTTTATAGTTGAAAGTAAGGTAAAGAACATTTAAAAATTATCTTTTGGCATATGTCACTATACAAGGTACAAAATGTCTTATTTCTTCAGCAATGCAATCTAAACAATCTTATTCATTAAACGTATTTGAAGCCAAGTGCTTTAATCACGCTGTGCTATTTGTTATTAATAAGCACTCAAGCTGTGCAAATTTATAAGGATATCTATATTTATCGTTGAATGATTGCTATAAGAAGAATGAGGCATTTCATGTCTAAAACTAGGATGCAAATATTTTTAGGCATAATATGTCCCTTTATAAAATACAAAATGTCTCCTTTTTCAAATGATTCAGTGTAAATTATTATATCTTTAAAAGGATTTGAAGCAGAGTGCAGAAATTATAATAATCTATTAATTATTAAGATATATTCGACTGTGCATAACTGATAGGAACATCAATACTTCTCATTAAAAGAACTCTAAAAAAGAAGTATAAGCCATTTTATGTCTAAAACTAAGATACAAAATAAGTCAAAATATTTTTTTATGTTTAGGTAGGTAGCATAGTATGGTTTTTATAGGTATAGTTTTTAGATTTATTTGTTTTATAGATATAGCTTTACGTAGCATAGTATGTCTCTGTATAAGACACAAATATTTTAATTTTCAAATGATTCACTCTAAACAATCATACCTTTAAAAGGATTTGAAGCAGAGTGCAGAAACTATACTATGCTATTTATCATTAAGATTTATCTGACTGTGCATAGCTGATAGGAACATCAAAACTTTTGTTAAACAATCACTAAAAGATGAATAAGGAATTTTGATATCGAAAAAATATTTATATGTCAAAATATTTTTTGTTATAATATGACACTTTATACGATACAAAAATATCTTATTGTTCCAGTGATTCCATCTAAATAATCATATCTTTAAAGGTATTTGAAACAGAGTGCAGAAATTATATCGAATATTTACGTAATAAATATTTTATATATTTTCTATTCAAATTATTGAACGCCTTTAATATTGTTTGATTTTTGGAAATTTTTGTTATTTAGAAATTTATTAATAACACTTATTTATACGATATTGAAAAGAATGGTTCACAGAATATTATATCATGATCATATACAATATATATCTCACATTCAGTTTTTGGAAACATATTCAAGCGATATAAAGCACAACGTTCCAAAGTTTATCTTAAGATTTCCAACATGGTCTTGGACTTGCCAAACAACCAGGAGACAGTATCTGTTTTTAGCAAGCATAAATCAACTTTTTTTTTTTTACATATAAAACATATAAACTACAGTATATTAAATTTAAAATTTCATTCTGCATTTTTGACATTTGAATTAATTGAATAACATTTATTTCTGTTCCAATTCAAAAATTGCAAAAAAAAAAAAATATCAGCTTCCTCAAAAGCAAACACCAAGATCTACACGCAGAGAATATCATTTTGAATAGAATAAACAAAATAGTGTCTAGACAAAAATGATACACCCATTAAAATATTTACGAAAAAACATCCGTTAATGTAATATTGCATTTTCGGTGAATGTTTGAAAAACTCATCTTTTTTATCGGAGAAATATAGATACCTTAATTATTCTAGTGAATAAATGAATTGTTTAAAAAAGGTAGATTTTTTTTCTAAACACAAATAAATAGCAGCACTGAACCTTTTACATTACAAAAATAACATGCATGGCTTCAAAAAATTAATATAAAATGGAGAATCCATTGCTTGATTTTTAACAATATAATTCCATGTCTTGAGCATATTGAAAGGAAAAATATTTCCATTTACTACACTTATTATAAAAAAAAGGCTAAGATTCTTTTAAGAAAAATAGAAATTTCCAATATATTGACAGCTTTTCCAATTCCTAAATCAATGTCTCCATTTGTAAAGATACATAAACATAAATGAGATTGTGCTTTTAAGATATTTAAAAATAGACACAGTTTTGTTTTAAAATTTTACAGACGTGTTTTGTTTTAAAATGTTACATGGGATAATGCATATTGGTGGATGCATGTTTTCTTTTAGTTTCAAATATAACAGAAAAATTTAGCAACAGTTAATAGAAATCAATACAAAGCCTTCTTTATTTAATTTTTTACCACATTAGAAGCTTAATTTAGGTTTAGATTCTTATTTGCTTTATTTTTGATTTATTTGTTATTTTTTTTATTTTTATTTTTATTCTCTGCTTTTAACTTCCTTTTCAATTCAACTAATGCTGGAATTTTAAGCCTGCAAAGTATGCCTTGTTATTTTTTTGTTATTGGTGTTATTTTATTTCTTCCGTTTTGTGTTTTAAAAATAAGATAACTGTTGGTCGATATGTCTAGGAAATAACAAGTTTATGGATTGGGAATTTATTTTTAGAAAATAAAACATACGAATATATGGATACAATATTTTAGAATCTACTTTAAAAAACTGTCTCTTTCGAGATATGTTTGTCTCAACAAAAGAATTTATTTTAGGTTGCACCAAACTTAAAAATATTAGATATAATATCCGCAATCGTTCCTTAGATTTCTTTCTTACTGTTTGTAAGTTGGGAAAATATTATAAGTTTGTTTAATACAAGCATTCTGATAAGAAGATAAAATCACTGAAATCTTTGATGATATGGGCAACATAAAATATGGCTTTTCGTATTTGAAAATAGGCATCAAAGAAATGTTATCTTTAGGAAACTTAAAAAGAAATGTCAACAAATTATCAGTTTGTTTTTCTATGATTATGTAAATGCATTTTAAGCATTTAAAGAAAAGGCCAATACATAGTTTAATTCACATACTTGACGCGATTTTGTCGATCGCCAAATTTTGCGAATTTAATCTTTAATCAAATTTTTTTTTCAATTTTGGTTTATTCAGAAGTTAAAGACATTAGATTCTCTCAACAAGGGATGATAATTTCATAAAAGAGGATGTTGGTCAAACTAATTAAAATCTAAAAGATTTGTGCTTAAAATAATTAATTAATTCTGTTTTTTAATAGATATATTTCAGCTTTCCTCAACATCTAATAACTGAAAATTGCCATTTTAATAAAATAATAATATTGATGACTTTTAATGTACGGTTACCAAATTATTTCTGTTAAGCGTTTAATGTGTGGTTATCACATAAAAAAAGCTAACATAATTCGTATTTCTTCCTTTATCAATGTTATTATCAGGAAAAAATATAAACATATAAAATAATTCAAGAAATTAGCTTGAACGATACATAAGTTAACGACAGGCAATAAAATGGCAAATATGGTACGTATAAATTGTTGTAGGGCAATAAGAAAATAAATTTACTAAATATTGCATCACCAAAATACAGAAAGAATACTTTAAAACTCATATCATGGTGACAATGTTGTCCCACTAGAATTTATCAATATTCAATGTTGCCATTATCTCAATCGAAGTTCTAGGTGTCATCACAAATTGGAAAAAGTACCCCCATCATAGTCTTCTGTGGAAGGCAGATTGCATTTTCTTCTGTATAACTTTATCTCTTACATTTTCTTCCTTCGTATTATACATATATTCGTAAATATATTCCTAACTCAAAAATTCAGAAGTTATTAATCCTTTAAACATCTTATTTAATATGTAAGTAGTTTAGTTAACTAACCACATTTCATGAACTTTTGCACCAAATTTTAATTAATTCTAATTGTGCAATATAGCATTTAAAACCACAGTGTAAACACTTGACGTGATATTCAAATGGCTCTTAACTCAATAATAAACAATCAATGTTTGTAAATATTAATTGATATTAACATTAAAATATTAAAAATCTTATCATACTGAAATGTATCACATGAGTTGTCTATTTAATAGAATTCTTAAGAAGTAACTAAAAATATTTTTAGTATTGATATTTCTTATTTTAGAATCCAATTTTCAGACTATATTTCAATATTTATTTGCTTTTCTATTTATTATACGTGTTATTTTTAATTTATTTATTAAAATACATTGATAAGCATTTAAAGTCATCTAAAAGATTTAAAAATTTTTTCATTAGTTCCAATGAATTTACAATTCGATTTTATTATTTTTATGAAGAGTTTTCGAAAATAAAAGTAGTTTTGATGAGTTAATTATGCAACATTTCGTGACGTCTTCTAATAGATGAATTTCACATTCTACACTCAAGAGCCAAAACATTATGACCACCTGTCAATAACGAGTTGGCCCACCTTGGCTCTCAAAACAGCTTCAACCCGCCTTAGCATGGATTAATACCACCACTTAATACCAGTTAAATACCACTTCCACCTGATGACGTGCCTTCCACGTCATCCAGGCGAGTTCAATGCAAAATGTAGGGGTGGTCATAATGTTTTGGCTCTTGAGTGTATTTCAAAAGATAGGAATTTAAATATGTAGTACCAACAACACTTGTAAAATTATATATTTATTTGACACTTTTTAAAAGTTATTGCAATGTTTTCATAAATTGTCTTTTAATAATAGCTAAAAAAAAATTCTGTTAGTATATTATAAATTGAGAAAATTTCCTTAATTTGTATTGCAACATCTCGGCTTATACTGTATTGTTACATTTCGACTTATACAACTATAACGGCTTGAAAAAGTGGGCCACTTTCAGGTTCATGGAACATTTTAATTTTATTTACAAGCATTATATATATATATATATATATATATATATATAAACTTATTTACAAATTATGATTTATAAAAAAATGAAAATTAAAGATATCAATTGATTTACAAATACAGTTCACTCAATGTCGGAGGTTTTCAGAGTTCTCAAGTCTACGACTAATCTATTTCACCAAATCTATGGCAGACCTCAATCACACAGCGTGATACACGAAACCACAAAGGTGCTCACTTGGTAAACTCGAAAACTCAGGCCTGTTCAGTCACTTTAAAAAAAAAAGAAAAGTGACTCTTTTTTTCGATTCATTGCAGAAGTTTCTCATTCCTATACGAAAAACCTCCCATTAAGAAAATCCATCCAAAAAGGGGTTCAGCTCCCTCACTTCTCATTGGTGTAGACACTTCCTGAGTCCATGGCCTATCACCAATCATGATGCAATAAGTCGTGGCGTAGTCCTTATTCCATTTGCAATCGGTTTGACCTGTGAAGACCGCACAGATAATCGCTAATTTCATGAGGTCTCATTATCCATAACACTGAATATCTGTTATCAGATTTGAAAGACAGGTTGTTCTCATAAGTACAAAACACTTGACACTAATTGCATCTACACTAATATAACTACCCACAACACTGTTTATCTGCCGTCAAATTTGAGTGATGTGCTGTTATTATGTACCTGTTAAAGAATATACATTCCTCTCTCTTGGGAATTGATTGCTACAATTCTTCCCGTGACCAGAATGCTATAGTATATTATCTGCAAACTTCTTTGATTACTTAGAAATTCCTATTTCAAGCAATATTGAATGTTTAAAAATGCCCAATTCTCCATTCGTTGGAAATTCGATTTTAATAGCTTATTATAAAAACAAAAATTAAAATATTCTTTAATTTTCTTTTATTTTTTATAAGACAAAATTTTTAAAAATTATTAAAAAGGCCTCATTTATTCCATGCTAAAAAAGGAATTGCAGGTTAAATCACCATGATGAAGTTGAAACTTTCTCTTATTATCAATCTTTTCAAGGCATTCAAGCATAATTTACCAAGGTTTCTCAACGAATTTCTTTGGTTGACTGAACTTGTCGAAGAATTTGGCGGAAATTGCTTCTCTCGAATAAAATCAACTTTTTTTTTCTTTTTTTGTTTCAAATCAATTCTCATTTTTATAGCGGAAACAGTTTCTTATTCCAAAAATATAATGAAATATCAAAAAGAATATTTTTATCTCTAATTTAATTTATTTTATAAGTTACGTATTGATTGTAAGATGTTGGCTTACATTGCATTTTAGAAATAAAAAGCTCTTGTCTGTGTTGATCCAAGATTAATGTTATATATCTACCTTTTTGTTACATTCTTTGTCACGCTATTTTTAACATTGCTTAGTTACTCGGCGTTTCTTAAAATACATTTATTTTGAAATGTATAACTAAGGGAGATGGATAAATATGGAGATTACTTGCCTAAATGGCTCAAATATGATCATTTCTAGAAGAGATTACAACAAAAATTGATGTTAGTACTGCATAAAAATTAAAACATGGCTATGATGAACTGTGACATGTATTATTAAGCACTGCATAAAAGTAATCAGAGCTGTTCTTGGTACAAATGACTATCTCACAACTGAGAAGATCAATCTAATGTAACATTTCGACACTCTACAGAGCACTTTAAGTGACAGCAGTAATATGGGGACGAGCATTATCCCGTTGGTAAACGTCTCCAGGAATAATGATAAAAAATGGCAGCACAACTGGTTCAATGACCAGTTCAGTTTGCTGTCAAGCTGTGTGGAATAATGACGAGAATACTCCTATTGGATTGTTTGTAGAATAATTCGGTCACACTAGAGCCCTAATGGAAAGGTTTCTTCAGAATTGTTGATTTTGTATTATAACCATGAAAGCTTATGACTTATTCAAATCGTGTAGCTGTTTGAAGACATCGGATTGAACAGAAGAAAAGGCAATAGAGCTTCCGATACTTGAATGTTTGGTTATGATGAGGATGAATAGTTTTGTATAATTTTTTAAACTTAAGTAAAATAAATATTCTTCATTTAATGTTGCAAATGTTTGGATCTATACTGCTTTTACGCATGATTAACAAATTAAGCTGTCATAAAAAAATTTGCTCCCTAGATCATCACTACTGGTGTAGCCCAGATTGTCTATGAAGCAGACAGATTGCCTCAAATACTCACTTGGACTTCCTTCAAATTAATATTTGGCACTCACTGGAACCAAGACTGAAACGTTTCTTATCTGATAATGCAACAGCCCTCAAATAAGCTCGAACTCACCCCACCAAAGTAGCAGACAGCAGTGATTTTTAGTTAGTGGTATGATCACTGACGGCCATCTGAATCGGAGAAGTATCGCAAGTCATCAATTGTACGCGTTGACCCTCTGATGTCAACAGAAGATCTAATTTCTGCTGCATATGAGAATAGATGAATTGCCGTATGCCCTATAGAGAATACGACAATAATCTATCTCAGTAGTGACCTAGGTCTTCTTGAAACAATACTTTCCCGTGACCATAACTGTCAACAATCATGCATAGTGGATACATGTCTGCAACACGTCATTTAGCAATAACGTGAAAATGATTCACTTTTCATAATCCTATTACATCAGTATGGATCGTTGCTGATTTAACTGACCAGGTGCAACAGGCATGGAACTCCATACCACAAAATATCATACAACACCTTTACGACACAATATATACGCTTTTTTTTTTTTTATATTTACATTTAAAATCGGGAAGATTAGAATGGTTATTGATGTACCACCATTTCAAATTTAAAATGGCTTTTCACACATGCTTTAATCTATGAAATGAATAGGTTACCTAATCGAATGCTTCTCTTAAATTTTGTTCCTCTAAACTAATCTCTTTTTTGGTGTTGGATTCCATTTCATTTTCATCCATGAAGCAATTTTTAATGTTTCTTCAATAAAAGCGTAAAAAAATAATCACGTTTTAGCTAAATTTATGATAGAAATATACGTGATTTTGCAAATTTCACTGTTAAATTTACCCCTTCCCCCTTTTATGACAATAAAGACTGCAATTTCTGTATCATGTTAAACCGACTGATAACTACATTAGTACTGTTACGGCTATCAAGTACTGCATCCAATAACGTTTTCGTACAATATACAAGAACTGTTCTTCTTAGTTTGAATAGATAGATATTCTACACCCGATCAAGTATGCCCATTCCTTATTATTAGGGTGCATAAGTGAAATAATAGCAGTAATATAATTACTATAGCTGTTTTTGACAAATATATTCAGGTATAAATGCAATCACAATTTAATATATAGATATTTATCTATATATAGAACCCACACATAATCATCATAAAATGCATTTTTATGATGACAATTTAAAAAATCTTTTAAATTTGCATAATTTGTTGTCCATAGGAGGACATGCAAACGATTCATGCACCGCAGTTGATGGGCAAATAATACGTTCCAGTAAATTCCCCTTGTAATCATTATAAAGTGAGAGAACACAGAGCCGGATTTAGATATTTTGTTGTTCAACATCAGTTTGGCCTCCTGTACCACATTTATTCGTCATAAACACATTAACATTGCATTAAGAAAACCATAATAAAAAAAAAAAACCAAATTGCAAAAACCTTGAAATGCCTCTCACTCTGACCATTCAAGAAAGAAAAGAAAGAAATCGTTCAAGAATCGAAGCACGTCTAAACTGCATCAATGGAATTAAAGAAATCATTAGACAAACCCAAATATTAAAAGGATGAATGGCACTATATCTGTAGATAAAGAAATTATTTACACAGCATATATAAAATAACAGAGTATGAAGCAAGTTGTCCAGGAAATTAGTAAAAGTTAAAAGAAATTAGTAAAACCCAAACGAAATTATAAACATCCAAATGAAATTAATTATAACATCCTGAGGTTATAACATTCATTAATCTATATTAAGAAATATGTACTCTCAAAATATTGTAAATCATGTTATTTCTGTTCGTTAGATGATTGAATTCAAGTCAAAAACATATTTAGAGAAGTATTCCAACAACATGAATAAAATAGAATAAATTTCTATTTGAAATCTATAAAGTACTGTATAGGGCTGATGAAAAACATTTTTGGCAATATAGCTTATTTTACATTGAAATCAAATGATATGAAAGAAATTCGTATATGTTTATAATAAAATTATCATTATGCAAATTAAGACTAAAGGCGACAAATTAGGTTCGATTATTTATGAAATGTTAGAGAGTTAATTTGTGCCTGCTGCAGGTATTTCATGTAATTAGCAGCATGGGAATGTTGAGTGGTGGCATTGAAAGAAAAATTCTGGAAAATGCCCATCGTGTGGATAGTTTGCAGCAATTGTAAACTATGGTGGTAATTCTTAAAAATAATTTACTGGCATATTATCGATTAAAAAAGTAATGATATCAACTGCCATTTTTAAAAGAATATTGTTTTCGATGTCGTTGTTTCAAAGTAGTGTTGTTACAGATGGAATTAATTCTAATCAATTTATTAATGATAAATGATATAATTAATGTAAGTATATTTGCATACCTGTCTTTACATCACAGTTAAGTTAGTAATAATAAGATTCACAGAACACATAAAAAAATCTACAATCATTTCAAATAGGAAATTTTTAATGCTAAAATAATGCATCATTAAGTTGTGAAAAAAAATAACTTGGAACTTTACAAGAACCTCATGTCCATCATGTATTTTGCAGACAATGAATAATTTCGATAATTTAATACGTCAGAAACTGTTATTCTTGTAGTTGTTTATATTAGTTTGCTAAAAAGTTATATCGTCTTTCTTTTGCGCCAATTCAGAAGTTCACTATTTCGTTGTTTTTTTGTGCGATTTATATAATATTGGTATTAAACGAAAGCTAATATTTCCACATTTTTGATTTTGTAGTTGCTTTTTAATCATTGAATTTTGAGAAATAGGAGTAGGAAATAGGAAAACTTCTTTGTAGGCAATATATGACTTCCAACTTGGTCATAATGTAACAGGAGCTAGTAAAAATTTTTACGTTTCATCTTTGGACAATCTAAAGATCCAAAGATGAATTGAAAAATTCAGATCAGGTGTTACGACACTTGAAGATGAACCTCACATCGGAAGACCAAAGGAGCTTGATCACGACATTTTAAAGGGTTTTGGGGTTAATAGAACATTACTGAAGAAGCTTGGCTTTGTCTAAAAATGATAACTTTGGATTCCCTGTGAATGAAGCGAAAACTATATGGCAGACAGAATTTCTATTGCTTGCTTGACAACAGTTTGAGCCATTCTTGGATCGCCTGGTTATTGGTGACGAAAATTGGATTATATATAAAAATATAATGAGGAAAAAGAGCCAAGGCAATGCCAAGCAGTTAGCTTTCTATCCTTGCGAAGGCCAATTTGCACCAAGAAAAGCTAATTATTTGCATTTGGTGGGAATGTCAAGGTCCTATCCACCGGGAACTTTGCTAGGACAGTCTGATCTGGTTGCAAGACTTATATTGTAATCAACTAACCAAAAATGCATGGGTTAAACTGTAGTCCCGGTCTAATCAGCCTAAAGTGTGCAAAAAACTCACAGTAGAGAGACAAACCAAAAAAAAATACATGAAATTCATCAGCACTGTATAAACGAAAAAGTATTGTCTTCCAATATGTCAATGTCAGATCTCACTTTAAGGTTTGGTTTTGTAGCTCTACGGTAATTTTTACACATTGGGCTAATTAGACGGAACCTACAATTTAACGTTGATTCCGAACCACTAACAAACACCCATGCCACAGCCAGGATTGGAACAAGAAGTCTGTATTACCAAAGGCCAGAGAGCGAGTCGATTGGCCATCAGGCCGCCTAACTTTAACGATGAAACCACAATCACTTTAAGGATAAGGAGAAGCTCCAGGCTCTTGGTTATGAAGTTTTATCATGTCCCCCATACTCACCTGATCTGGCATCATTTGATTACCGCTTGATATTTTTCTATGAAAAAGTTTCTTAAAAGAAAACACTTCAAAATTTTCAAGATGTTCAGAGGACAGCAATAGATTTCCTGGCTTCCAAGGATAAGATCTTTTATATATCTGGCATAAATGTATTTGTTGCCTGATGGAGAAAGTCTTAGACAACAGTGGACAATATTTTATTAATTAATCTCACTAATGAGCTTAAATATAGAAAATTAAAATTTCCTCAAAAAAAAAAAAAATTTTTTTTTTCAATATAATAATTTAAAAATATAATAATTGTATATTACCCAATTTATTAATGCAAATTTTACTTTTATATTTAGTTTTTAATCACAGTGATTAATGAATAAATGTGATCCAAAATTTTAAGTTATTATAATATATTAAAATTCATAATTATGCAATACATTATTGCTGTACAAGAATAACGCACAATCTATACTTTATAAATAATAATTATTTTGAAACGTCTCATCTATTTTAATAGCTGATGAAGCTCACGTAAGAATCCAAATTATCAAATCAGTTTCAACTCATAAGAAAAATTATATCTTTTATGTTCAGTAAAATTGTTATCAAAATTATTAAAATTTGCAAATATGTTTGATAGCTACACAAAAGCATAATAATTCACAAATTTAATAATTTTTCGATTTATTATTATTCAGCATACTTATTATGCGAACTTATTAATGTTGAGTATATTTCTTCTAATTTATTATGGCAATTCATACTCATTAATCTTTAGTGGTCTTGATGCATATTTATCCTCAACATATGCAATGTTTTCGCAACCTATTATGATATATTTATTTCTAGTTTTCAAATGACAATGTTATTTCACTTTTTTTTTTACCTGTTTTCTGCAAAATGAATTTAGATGTATGATATCAGCAAAAGAAATCAATAGTTTTATACCATTCATTATGGAAATCATAAAAAGAGATTACATAGTATATTTTATTATTTTACATACATTTTGAAAATAGTGTATACTTTTATGAAAAGTTCTAAAAACATGTTTTAGGTATCAAAATAAGTAATATCAATTATAAAATATTATAAAATCTTTTAATTATTTAAAAAAATATATTAATTTCTTTTCTCGTAAATCTTCATTTTTTTTTTTTGCAAAGCAGACTTTACAGAAAAATGCTGTTGTTTCTTATCTCATTTGGTTGTTATTGTGTCTAATCCTCAATATCCTGCAGTGTGGGACGAACATCCCATGAGTAATCTATTCATGGATGGAGGGAAAGGGAACACTTTCTGTTGTCATGGAGCACCCGTAAGTAAAAGTTTGACTTGCCTCCGTGACGCTAATTTTTACCGGGTAGGTTTGTCAGCCCTATTCTAAATCTTACAGGCATATTATGTCGGAACCTGCGGCGTACGTAGATTCCGAAGCACTAACAGGTATCTCTGCCACCGTCAGTATTCGAACCGGAAATCTGTGGCACCTAGTACCAGAGCGCTAGTCACTCGGCCATCAGGTTCTAAAGAATTCTGAAAACATTGAATAAGTTAACCAGTATAATAATTTCTAATTTACTGCAACTTGGAATTTTTAAAAGCTAACTGTAAGCTTCATTTCTGCTTTGTTTGGCAAAAATGTCTTTCAGAATTAGTCAACCTGATCAAATTCAAAACATTTCAAGAGACCAGTCTTTGGAATTATTGTCTCCCCATATCAACTTACCGAATTTTCTTTATCAGCTTTGCTGGACCGGACTTGTAGAAAGCCCCAACAAAGAATGTTTTTACAAACTAGCATCAGTCGCTTTCTGTCTCATTCTCACTATTTGCAATGCATGCAATTTTTTTTGTTCTTCAGAAATATGATAAACAGGAATTATATGGTAGATTCTATGGAATATTTAGCTTACATATGTTTTCTCATAAGTTATATATTAGTTGCTGCAACCTGGTTTGCAATGCTTCTAAGAAGAAAAAAACTCACGATCTTGCTACATAAACAACAAGACCCTTCTTTCAATGAATGTAGAAAAAAGGTCACAATTTTCATGAACATTTCATGTTTCTTACTCGTTTTAACATCAATATCAAGAGTTATTTCTTTACTTTTAAATAATTTTACTGATTATTTAAATGTCTTGTTTAATATTGGAATTTTCTTAAATTCGTTTTTATTTCCTCTCTTCATCAATATAGTGGCTGTGCTGTATTGCGCATTATGTATGCAATGCTATATGGATATTGGACATCTCACCAAAAAAGTGGATCAGTGTCGTCCAGAGACATTTTTCTCAATCAAAACAGCTTAAGATCTTGAGGCAAAAAGTAAAAATTGATGCTTTACAGGAATATATCCAAGATATATTTTCGAAACCCTCTCTGTTTATTAATATGATCAATCTACTGATGTGCATAACCGAAATTATTATGATCAAGAAGCTACTGAAGTCAGAGCTGTCTTATCTGCTTGCTGTCGAAGCCATTACGGCAATCGTTTCATCAGGCTGTTTATGCGTCACATTATGGATTGCAAGTGCCCCACCAATTATGGAACGAAAATTCAAAGAAGCATTTTACAAAAGGCACGCTTAAGTATTCTTTCAGGGAACTTACACAAAGACACTTGCGTTAAAAATGGTTATTTGATAAACCGGAGTTTGTTTTTAGTGGGTGTAATATCCTTCCTTATAGAAGGAAATTAATTTATGCTGCAATCCTGTTTCTCGTTGCTTTAGTTTTCTTGGATACAGAATTATTTGAGATTATAGAAGCATTCGATTTCTAGATGTCACAGATTTCCATGGCCTTTATTCAGAAAAGGATCAGTTCACCTTCTATATCATATCACCCTTCAGATTACTGCATAATATGTAATAATGCTGATTTTCATAGCATATATTCAGAAAAGCGATCAATTCACCTTCTTTATCATATCACTCTTCAGATTAGTGATAATATGTGATAATCTAATACATAAACTTCAAATTCTGTTTGTTTGTTCCATATGCAAATCCACAGTTTTCAATTTGTAACTTTTAAATTTGTACGCACATAGGCTATGACCTACGTAAGACATACTTTTCTCTATTCATCAATAACATAAATCTACTGACTGTATAATACTTTTAATACCATGTAGATGAAATTTGGAGATTTACCCCTTCCTTCCTTTATCGCTGTCTTTTATCTTTGTAGTATCACTGTTTTTAAATGAACCCGTGAAATATCGTTTCAATTCAACTAATTAGCAATGAAACTTTATAAGAAAATTAAAAGAAAAGTATTAAGACTTTAATAAAGTTAATTTTAATTTTGAATCATTTATAAATGTTGAATCATGTGGTAAAACCGATTTTTATAAATCAATGTTGAGTGTTTTGTATGCAATCATGTTAAAACCATTGTTGAATCATGCTATAAAACAATGTTGATTCATGTTATAAGACCATTACTTACATCATATTAACTCCTCTTGTGGTCTAAAGTTAATGAATATTTGATAACATACAGGCACGTGCCATTTTCTGATGTCAGATGGATTCTGCTGGTGTAGGGAGCTACAAAGTATAAAAAACTAAAACAATCGGTGAGGATTGTATAAGAAACCCTACATTGATAATTGGATTGACTACTTAATGTTTTTCGGATTTTTTTTCAGTTATCCTTGAAATTTTCTAGGTGGCTATATCAGATGGATTCATGCAGTTATCCTTGATTGACTAGTTGTCCTTTAATTTTCGAGTTTTACCTAGGTGGCATCGAATAATGTCAGATGGATTCTGCTGGTGCAGGGAGCTACAAAGTATAAAAAACAAAAACAATCGGTGAGGATTGTATAAGAAACCCTACATTGATAATTGGATTGACTATTTTCTACTATATGTTATCCTTTTTGGCATCGAATAATGTTTTCTGCTGGTGTAGGGACACAAAGTATAAAAAAAAAAAACTAAAACAATCGGTTATCCTTGAAATGTTTTTCGGATTTTCTACTATATGACATGCAGTTATCCTTGAAAGTGGCGAATAATGTCAGATGGATAGGGAGCTACAAAGTATAAAAAACTAAAACAATCGGTGAGGATTGTATAAGAAACCCTACCTACTTAATGTTTTTCGGATTTTCTACTATAGTTGTAATGTCAGATGGATTTCACTATTACTAAATGTATAAAAACCCTAATGATAATTAGATTGACTACTTAATGTTTTTCGGATTTTCTACTATATGACATGCATTTACCCTTGAAAGTTTTCCTAGGTGGCATCGAGGTTTGCCAAAGTTGTGTTCACTATTATAAATGTTAATAAATTAGCAATCTGCCAATTTATTGAAAACTTAAGAGGCCCTGTATGAGAAATGTTCCCCATGATTAAAATTGGGTAACCTGTACAGATGTTTTGCATCGACAAAGGCTAATAGAAGGTATTTTCGTCCTATATTCTAAAACCTATTTCTCCATCATATATTCTAAATTCTGATGTTTGTTATGTAATGGTAAAATTAGGTTTCATTAATATAAACTGATCTTTTGTCATTATTTTTAAATTACTTTAAACAGTAATATGTTTATATTTTAAAAGCCAGACAATTCAAAATAAACTAGACACATAACTTGATGATGATCAATCGTTATGTTTAGCAAATACTATCTAGACAAAATAAGAGAATCAATGGTGATTGTGAAGGAAATCCTACAATGACAGTCGAACTGCCTGACTACATAAAAGAGATCACAGATATGAAAAACGTTTGCACACCCACTGTGATTTGTTTTTCATAACTGGTTTTAAAAACTTTCTTATACCTTAAAACAACAATAAGATGAATATAAAATTAATTTAAATTTGATTTAATTTTTAGAATTAGAAAAACTGAAGTCAAGTCACTAATTTCTATTTATCGTGTGTGAACACATTTGGCCGGACGAATACATGTGGGAATATAGCAATTTTCAATAATCCACGAAATTTATGAAGCAGTTGCTCAGAATACTACAAAGCATTATCAAATACAATATCCATATGACTATATCAACATTTTAGAACATCACGAAGACGCAATTATTTAAATACTATAAGAAGCACTACCAAATTCAGATGTCTGTAATTTGATGGTTAAATTATCTTTCACAGACATAAACTGTTCTTTGCTCACTATTTTATGCTACTTTAAAAATGTAATCTGTTTACATTTTAAAAAGCTGTTTAATGAATTTTCTTTAATACGACCTTATCAGGTGGACTTACTTCATTACCTTCAGATTGAATCAATGCGCCGTTGCTACTCGAATAATGAGTTCATCGCTGTGCATATATCAAAACTTTTATCCTCTAATTTTCCTAAGAACTTATGAAGACAGACACGATTTATGATTACAGGATTTTTTCTTCATAGCAAACAATTTTGCTGAAGATCATACACATTGCAAATGTATTATTTGACTGCAAAGGCTGATTCCCTTATAGGTTTTATAATGCTGAAAGTAATGAATTACGTCCTTCTGTTACACATGTGTTAAGTCCTTGACAATCTTCCAAATACCCATTTCAAATGCTTAATCTGCTGCATGTATGTCGTTCCTATGCCCAATGATTATCATTTAAAAACAACGGCTATCATTTAAAATTATCCTAACTGTTTAAAGCAAGTATTAAATTTATAAGTAATTTTGTTAATTTCCTTGATCATTTCTAATATTTCAATCTCAATAAATAGTTCATACAACGCTTTATCTCTTTAACTTTATCTACCATCCTATAATTACACATTTCCTGAAATATCGAGCAGAAACATGCTCTCGGAAGTGGGATGGATGTTCCTGGACATTCCATGAATTCTCCCCTCTCTTCTTCTCCCCCTTTTCCCCAACTGACCCATAAGCATTAAAATCCGCGGTACTTCCCCCATTCTGAGGCAGAGACCATCCCATCACTCCGAAGCAGTCTCTCTGCCCCCAAAGGGTAATGACTGGCCGATTACCGAGAACTAATTCTGTTCCGGGAAATATTACGCAGTAAAAAATACGCAGACAGGGACATTGTTACTTTCCCTCGATCTCTTGCGCAAAAATATCGGGATGCCATCGGTGCAGAAAAACTGGATTTCGACGCATGCTCGCGGACTTGAGTTTAGTTAAACAATTCCGTTTTTGTTATTATCATATGTTCATGACTTTTTATATCGTATGTTTGTAATTCTTGTATCATTTGTTTGTGGTTCTCTTATTGTATGAATAAGAAATGAATTGTTACTAAGTAAGACAATCATTATTAATAATAATTATTAGTTATTATTAAGTAAGGTGAATTATTATTATTATTGCAATGTGCATGACCTTCAACAAACCTGCTTGCTATGAAGAAAGGCCATATAACAATAAATTGAGTTGTCTTCATTAGTTCTTGGAAAAATTAGAGAATAAAAGTTTGGATGTATGCACATTGATGAACTCATTACTCGAGTAACAACGGCACATTTTTTCATACTGAAAGTAATGAAATAAGCCCATCTGGTAAGATCGTATCAGATGATAATTTACATCGGACTTTTCTTACATTAAACCAGCGAAGTAAGCAATTTTATTCTATGCCGTCATGACACTCATTATTGAATAAGTTTTCTGATCATAAGTGAAAAGAATAATTATTTCTATAATAATAGAGAATATTTCCTGACACTAGAAAAAGGAAGTCCATATTAACTCGGATCTAAACTGAATAACTAGATAAATCAAAGGTTGAATTAGCGTTGTCAGACTTATGGCCTAGTGACAGCGCAAACAACTAGCATCCAAAAGATTTAAGTACGAATCCACTGATGCTTCCGTTTCAGTCACTATTTTCAGTAAAGAAAGGAATTTATGGGGATTGTGACAATTTCTGCAAAGGCAAGCAAATGTTGGTAGTTAACCCTGAAAATCCTCCCGGAGGGCAATGCCTACCCTACAACGACTGTCAGTGGCCTATATAGGCGGAATACGAGCCCACCGATATACAGCAAAACCAATCATAATCATATGATAAAAACATACGATATATATATATATATATATATATATATATATATTGTTACATAATTATCATAATATATATATAACTATTAGCAAAACTTTTATTGAAATGTAAAATACTATATCTTAAATGCTTAAATTTAATTGCTATCTCTCTTATTGTAGATTAATACTTTTCTATTCAAATTCAAAATAAAAATTAAGCCCATTCGTTATAATTTGAACATTGTTATAAATTAAAGAAATTCAATCGTAAATTTCCATTGTCCAAAAGGAAAAGATCTTGTTGTGCTCTACAAAAGCGAATTACAGAAATAATACATTGCAAAATAATGGATTTTATTTTTTACCTTTATTCTTTTACAATTTCTGATTAACAATTTTCTACAACAATCAGAACAAATTGAAATGTTTAAAACAACTTTCGTAATAACATAAAGTATATTTGCCAGTAATCTTGATAAATATGTCCGTAAAAAAACATTTCATTTGATTTATTGGTTGTTCGATAACACGTGACTGAACTCGGGAACCTTTGAATCTCGTAATAAATCACTCCATAGGCCATTCAAGACAGTTTTTTTTTAAATTCAACTAAATATAATATTGATCTATATAAATAACGTCCTTATAGGTATAAGGTAATATATATATATATATATATATATATATATTTGCACATTGATGGGCTTTGTGTTCCATTTTTTTTATCTATGAACATTCTGGGGGCCTGATGGCTAAGTGACTAGAGGTCTGGCTCTCGGGGCCACAGGTTTCGGATTCGAGTCCCGGCGGTGACGTGGATGACTATAGTATTTCGGAATCTACTTTAAACCTTAGGTTCCTGTCCGATATGCCTGTTGAGCGTTGGGCATAGAGCTGTCAACTCTACCACCTAAACATCTCTAGTCTTGCAATCTGTCAGAAGGCAGACGGACTTGCGCCAGTGATGATGATGATAATGAATGTTCTGCAAATGATTTAAGAGCTAATGTTAATAATTTGTGTGGCATATAGGTGAAAACCTGAAAAAAAACCCTACAGGTAACCTGATTGTCCGGTATGGACGCCACCAATGAAATTCGAATATGGGCTCTCTTGCATGCCTATAACAAATTATTTTTCTTATTCCACTTCGTAGACAGCAGCATCTACAACAAGTCCAAGAATCCGTGTGGTCTCATGGAAGGAGGGAGAGGGGTAGACAGTTTCTGTTGTGATAGAGGACCCGTAGGTAGAAATCTGACTTGGTTCTTAGATGCTGAAGAAGGAGGTCATTGCTTTCCGGGAAGACTATCAGGGATGTACTACCCCGCATTTGCATAGCGTATGGGATAAAAATCCTAAAATCTCTTACCAGGTAGTCCAACTCACGAGGCAAGATTCTTTAAGTACATAGTAAGAGGTATTCTTTGATAAGTACATAATAACACTCAAATTTTGCAGCAGACAAGCAGTATTGTGGGTAGTTGCATTACATGCAATTAGCGTTTTTTACTAATGAGAGCAATCTGACACTCAGATCTGATAGCAGATATTCCGTGTGTAATGAGACTCATGAAATTAGCGATTGTCTGTGCCACTTCACAGTTCAAAACAATTGCAGATGAAATATAGACTGCCCCATGAGTTGTTCTATCGTGTTTGGGGATCGTCCATGAGCTGAAAATGTCTACTCTAATGAGAAGTGAGGGGAAGCTCAGCTCCCCTTTCTTTACGGATGGTCTTGGTGAAGAAAAAGAGAGTTCTCCGACAAATAGATCAAAAGTGTTTTTTTTTTTTTACTTTATCTGAAGTGACTGCATACGCAGGAGTTTCCGCCTATTTTTCAAAGTGAACTAATTGTGGTTTTATTTATCTAAAAAGTCTGCTGCAGGCTACGCCATTAGATTCGAGAATTCTGAAAATCTCTTACTTTGCAGTGAACAGTACTTATTTAATCGTGCACTTGTGATCACATTTTATATTTTAATTTGCGTTTCTTTGTATAATAACCCAGAGTTCTTTATTTTCATATATAAATATATAGTGTTTGTAAATGAAAATTAAAGTGTTCCCATGAACCTTAATGTGGTCCCTTTCTTGAAGCCGTTATAAGTCTAATATAGACCGAGACGTCACAACTCCAACGGATCTAGGCCCAGAGGAAGACCAAGAGTTAGATGAATAGATCAAGTCGAAGAAACTTGAAGAGACGCAGTATCATTAAATGGAAACAAAAGACAACTAGTAGTGTGGAATGGTGAAAAGTCTTAAAGGAGGTCAGGGCCTTTTAAGAGCTGTAACACCAAAGATGACGCTGAGAAGGACAGATTATTATTCATTATTATTTTCTTATGTAGTGTTTTCTATAAGTAAAATATCAGAACTATCATTACGTTTTCTACATTTTATTAACTATTTTTTTGTGCACAAATGGTCAGTAATAAATATTATTAACTTCTATCCTTAGCTATCCACTAAGTATCAGATGACTGGTTAACATAATACGTGGAACTATTTACACATTTTTTTAATAAATGAATTAATATAATTACATATTAACAAAACTCACATTAATATGAAAAACCAACGTGATTTATACAGATTTAATAAAGAATACTAACATTTACGCTTGTTTCAGCTTTTACTTCTCGCTTCCACCAAGCAGAAATCAGGGAAGAACAAGAAAAAAGAGGGAAATTTTTCTCGCCCGAGCTTTTGTTTTTCCCCCATACGCACTGTCCCCAGGTGCAAGGTCGGCCTCCTTTTGGCATCTCGATCTCTTACTGCATCCTTTTTCGAAACAGGAAGAAATCAGATGAGGAGAGGGAGGAGGTATGGGATCGAAGAGGACTCATTTTTGAAACTTTAAGTAGCCGGGGGGCGTCGTTCCGAATCCCCGAGCCACCTGGAAATGGAATTCGGAAGGAAGAGCTCGTTCCTATTCGCGCAAACTCAATCGAGAGAAAAAAAAAGACATCTTAGGGTGAGTGGTAATTGCCCATTCCAAGAACTCAGGATGCATAGAATGAAATGGAATGGTGTATTTTGTATTTTTTTGGAAGGAGTGTGAGTGTTTAAGGGTAAAACCATTTCGTAACCTATTCTTTCTATTATTAATTCACAATGTGATATTTAAATAAGTAGCATTGAATATTTAAATTATGCCAATACGTATGTCTATGTTTAATACATATAAATTAATATGTATGAATATATATGAGCATGAAATATGCATGTATGTGTACAAATATGAAATACGATGTATGAATATACGTTATATGATGATGCATGTTTGAGTACAGATGTGAAATAATATGTAATATACTACTGTGTCCCAAAAGTAAGATCAGTTTTCAATTTAAATTTCCTGGGCATATTGTATTACATTTTTTTTTTATTAGGTTGTTGGTACTGTCCTCGACATCTGTGTGAAGTTTTACGTCAAAATATTCGTTAGTGCTTGAGTTACGCTTGGTTTTTGTGAGATGCTAAAACGATTTTTATGCGATTTTTGAAATGTCTCTTCAATCGACTCAAAACCTTGTACCTGAGTGGTCTTTTGAGTTTAGGAAACAGCTAGAAGTAGCACGATGCTAAATTAGGCGAATACGTTGGTTGTGGTACAATATGGATTTCATTTTCGCCAAAAACGTCACGAAGAATCAATGCAGTGTGAGCTGGCGCATTCAGGGTTTTCGGTACCAATCGAGATTTAACGCGTTTGAGGCCCAAAGGGAAATTGACCGATACTTTTGAAATTTCAACTTCATTAGCAAAGTCTCTAATTGTAATTCGACAGTTTTCAATCACCAAATCTTTTTTATTTTTTTACGTGAGCTTCGTAGGTTGATGTTGGTGGTAGACCAGACGGCTCTTCGTCTTCAACGCGTTCTCTGCCTTCTTTGAACTGTTTCCACCACTTCTAAATATTTCTTTCCGATATAGGAATGCTCACCGAATGCCTTCTGCAACATTCTATACGTTTCCGCAAACAAAATTGAATGGAAGTACTTTGTTCAATTAATTCAGACATTTCAAAAATCGCCGTAATCAGTTTTAGCGTCTCACAAAGCCAAGCTTTAACTCAAACACTAATGAATATTTTGACGTCAGATTTCAAACAGATGTCAAGGACAATGCTAGAAACCTAAAAAAAAAAAAATTGAAATTCCATAAGCCCCTGGAAATTTTAATTTGACAATTGGTCTTACTTTTGGGATACAGTAGTATAGCTGAAAACGAATTACATTAATTCACCTTTACCTAGAGTTCTAAAATCTATTTCCATTATAAGCTGTGCCAAAAATCCAATATTTCACAAATAATTTATTTCATAGAAAATTGTGCAAATTTAGCAATTTTACATACCAATTTTTTTCCAGATTAATTGTTTCCCTATACTCAGAAAATATCGAACATTTTTTCGGAATCCAAAATTCCCACCACCCCTGTCCCCTAATTAGCGTGGGGTAATGACAGAACCCCTTTGTGTCCACCCAGACCGACTAAATGCCTCTCATCATCACAAACTTGTTAATGAACCGTTCCCTTTCCATTGAGCGCGCGAAAGGCTGCTCATGACAGCCATTACCAAGGCCCCCCATGCTAATGAGAGGCGAGACCGTTCCTTTCCTTTTAAACGGCCTTAATTAAATATGTAACTGAGTGTGTTTCCGTCTATCGGAGGACAAAGGCATTGTGCGGAGGTTGGCTTTTCCTCGCAGTTTCTGGTCCCATTGACTCTGGCCATTGTGGATGCCCGCGTGCTTTTCTGTATCCTTTTTGACTTAAGCACTGCATTTGTTTTTTGTGTGGGGAAGAATCATGCGGAAACTTTTAAGCCTTATGCCCATGAATATAAAAGGAGGTATTATCACACAGAATATTAGTATTTTGGAGAATAATTTGAATGAGCCAACATAAACAGATATGCAAAGATATACTTAAAGCTAAAAAAAGTTGCCTAATAGGATATTTGATATAACTGTTTATTAAGAATAAAAAAAATTTCATACACTTATAATTTCACATTTAATACAAAAAATGCTGATTATAGGCACTTTAGCCAACACGTATGTGGCATATAGGCATAATTAAAAGTATTTTATACTGCGGAAACTTTTAAGTCATGCAGAGGTGACCATGAATAAAATAGAGGTAACATAATGAACAGCATCACACAGAATATTAATATTTTGGACAATATTTTGAATCAACGAAATATATATATATATGTATAGATAGATAGATAGATAGATACATAGATAGATTGATAGATAGATATATGCAAAGATATACTTAAAGTAAAAAATTGCCTAACAGTATGTTTAACATAATTTATTATTAGCCAAAAAAATGCAAATCGTGTATTTAATGCAAAAAAAGAAGTTGGTTATAATCATCAGTTCTCGGTACTTTAGCAAACACATATGTGGCATATAGATGTAATTAAAAGTATTTGTATCATGCGCAAACTTTTATGCAATACAGAGGAGCCTATAAATATAAAGGAATCAAAACAAACAAATGTGAAAAAGATATACTTAAAGCTAAATGGAAAGATACATTTAAAGCTAAAAAAGTCGCCTAATAGAATATTTAAAATTATTTATTATTAGGGCGGAAAAATAATTTCATGTATATAATAATTAAAAAAAAAAAAAATTTTCATACGCATAATAATTATAAAACTTTTTCATGCACAGATAATTTAATACACAAAAATGTTAATTATAATTATCAGATCTAAGTACTTCATCAAATACATATGATGTATATGATATGATATATATAATTAAAACAAATGATATATATAATTAAAATATGATATATATAATTAAAATATGATATATATAATTAAAATATGATATATATAATTAAAATTATTTGTATCAAGTGGAAATTTTTAAGCAATGCAGGGAGTCCACGAATATAAAGGGACGTAACATAATGAATAGTATCATACAGAATATTAGTATTTTGGACAATATTTTAATTGAACAAAAAAAAAAAAAATCTGCAACGATATAATTAAAGGTAAAAATGGTTAACGACATTTAATACTATCCGAAAAAAAAATTTATGCAAATCATGCGTATCCAATTTTACGTACCAAACTTTTTTCCCAGTTATTTTTTTTTTAAATATATTCAGAAAATATTGAACACTTTTCGAAAAAGCCGAAATTCCCACCAGCCCTGTCCCCTAATTAGGGTTAGCTTAATGAGAGACCCTACCTTGTGTCCACCAGACAGACTAAATGCCGCTCATCGTCACAAACTTGTTAATGAACCGTTCCCTTTCCATTGAGCGCGCGAAAGGCTGCTCATGACAGCCATTAGCAGGGCCCCCATGCTAATGAGATGCGAAACCGTTCCTTTTCTTTTAAGCGGGCCTTAATTAAATATGTAACTGGTGTGTGTTTCCGGCCATCGGACAAAGGCATTGTGCCGAGGTTTGTTTTTCCTCGCAGTTTCTGGTCCCATTGACTCTGGTCATTGTGGGAAGCCCGGGTGCTTTTCTGTATCCTTTTTGACTTGAGCACTGCGGAAATGGCATTTGTTTTGTGTTGGGGAAAAATCATGCGGAAAACTTTTAAGAAATGCCCATGAATATAAAGGTGGTAGTATTACACAGATTATTAGTATTTTGGACAATATTTTGAATGAACCAGAACAAACAAATGTGCAAAGGTATACTTAAAGGTAAATGCAAATATATATACTTTAAGTTAAAAATATGTTTAATAGGATATCTAATATAATTTATAATTAGCCGAAAAAATTTTCTTGAACATCATGTATTTAATAAAAAATTCGGATTGTAATTACAATTCGTATTGTATTCGGAGTTCAGCGGTATTCCAATTTCTTTCACTAACACTTTGGGAGTCAGGACTCTACTGTTTTAGAAACCTTTACTCTATAGGATTGTGAATTCCAGTTTGATAACCACTGGTCCAGTCGATTAACATTATAATTCATCACACATATGGCTGAAAACGAATTTCATCAATTCATCATTACCTGTTACATAAAGTAATTTAAAAATCAATTTTTTTAAAAGATTTAGTCTGGTCAGAAATCCAATATTTGACGAATTATTTATTTAATGGAAATTTTAAGGAAAAAATTTAAGAATAAAAATAAAATTAAGAAAAGTTAAAATTGAGCAGTATTCCAATTTTTTCCACTAACCTTTGAGAGTCGGAACCGTACCATTTTAGAACCCTTTAGGACTGTGAACTTTGAGAGCAACTAGTGTAGTCTAGAATCATCATTTTTGATACACGAATTAATCGTTACTCATAAGGAACATAAGATATTTCTCGAATTACTTTTTTTAGTAGAAATTATTTATTTAGTAGAAATTTTCTTAAGAAAAATTTAAGAAAATTAATAATAAAAAGATTCAAATGTCCACTTTGGCAATAATAAAGAAAACTTAAAATTAGAATCGCGACCCTAAATTTTAGAAACCTTACCATATAGGACTGTGATTCCCAGTTTGAGAACCCCTGGCCCAGTCAATAATTATTAGATTTCGCCACACATACGGCTGCAAACGAAATTTCCTTAATTCATTTTCACCCTTATATGATACATAAGCCAACTTACGAAACTATTTCTATTAAAAGCTGTGGCAAATATCCAATATTTCACATTATTTATTAGATAGAAAATTGTGTAAATTTAGCAGTTTCACATACCAAATATTTTTTCTAAATTATTTTTTCCAAATATTTAGAAAATATCGAACATTTTCAGAAAGCCGAAATTACCCCCATCCCTGCCCCTTAATTAGGTTGTCGTAATGAGCGAACCCACTCTGTGTCCACCCAGACCGACTAAATGCCGCTCATTATCACAAACTTGTTAATGAACCGTTCCCTTTCCATTGAGCGCGAAAAAGCTGCTCATGACAGCCATTAGCAGGGCCCCCATCCTAATAAGATGGGAAACCGTTCCTTTCCTTTTTAAACTACGGCCTTAATTAAATATCTAACTGAGGAAACACACACGTTTCCGTCCGTCGAGCAAAGGCATTGTGCGGAGGTTTTGCTTTTTCCTCGCAGTTTCTGGTCCCATTGACTCTGGCCATTGTGGAAGCCCGCGTGCTTTTCTGTATCCGTTTGACTTGAGCACTGCGGAAATGGCATTTGTTTTGTGCTGGCGAAGAATCACGCGGAAACTTTTAAGCCATGCCCATGAATATAAGGAGGTAGTAATCACACGCATTATTAGTATGTTGGGCAATGGTTTGAATGAACCAAAACAATCAAATGTACAAAGATATACTTAAAGGTAAATGCAAAGATACATTTTAAGCTTAAAAAAATGTTCCCTAATAGAATATTTAACATAATTTTATTATTAGGGAGACAAAATTTTAAGGATTGTATCATGTATTTAATATTATTTTTCTTTATCATGTATTTAATGCAAAAAAAAAAAGTTTTGTGTTGGGAAGAATCATGCAGAAACTTTTAACAATGAAGAGAAGCCCCATGAATACAATCGAGATTGTATCACACAGAATATTATTATTTTGGACATTATCTTGAATGAACCAAAACAAAGATAAATGAATGTGCAAAGATATACTTAAATGAAAAGATATATTTAAAGCTAAAAAGGTGCATAATAGGATATTTAATATAATATGTTATTATCCCAAAACCTTTTCATGCAAATTTGACAGTTTTACATATATTTTTTTAAATTAAAAATTAAAAATAATGCAATATTCCAAATTTCTTTTCACTAACCCCGGGAGTCAGGATTATACAATTATAGAAACCCATTCCCCTCTAGGATTATGAATACAAATTTGAGAACCACTGTCCCAGTCATTATTACATCCATCACACATAGGATTGAAAACGACCTTCATCAATTTATATGATCATATTTTATGATACCTTGATACTATTGATACAAGATACTCAGAATCTGAATGGTTGCACGTATACACAGTTGGCTCCTTTTATGAAAATCTCATTACTGCAGGTTCAGGAGTCTTTTCGAACTTGTTCTCCTTCTACGCTTCAGCTGGGAAATATCGAACACCTTTTGATGGAGAAGTGAAGGCTATCCGAATTGCTTTTGAAGTATTTACTAATTTTCCAGGAAAGATTCAACAGAGCAGTTATTTTGTCTGATTCACAAGCCGCAATTCAGGCTATTAGTTCCACCAAGCCACCTTCATCAGAGGAAATCTCCCAGTGTCAAAAGCATTTGCGGGAACTGACTTTAAAAATGAAACGGGTGGTACTTCAGTGGATACCTGGCCACTGTGGCATTTTGGGAACGAACAAGCAGATTGTCTAGCAAAAAAGAGGCTCAAAACTACTTCAAACGAGATCCTCGTCACTGTCCCTCCATTCTATAAAACATTATATCAAACAAATAATGACTAAAACCACAAGCTACAAATTCATGATGAGATCAAGTCAAAGCGTTGGAGAGCTGGAAGATCTTTTAGCAATACCCAGCAATCCGCGACGGCATGCTGTCGCCCAGTTCCGACTTCTGACTGGGCATGACTGTCTAGCAGAATATCTCCATCGCATTAAAATATTTTCGAATCCTGGCTGCCCCCTATGTGGTTCAAGTGACCCAATGAACAGAGACCACCTCCAGCGATGTGCGGTACTTGACGGCGACTCGGAGACAGCGCTTTACTGGCGTGCGAGAGAACTCTTAAGGCAATGACTTCGGTCATCTGTGTATTTTCTGGACATTTATTCTTTTGTATTTTTTCCCATGTTATTTTTGTTATTATTACTATTTTTATTCTTCTTGTACTTGCCTTGCCATTGGAAATAAATAAATAAAAAAAAAATTATGATACATAAGATAACTTAATTTAAAAGCTGTGGCAAAAAAATCCAATATTTCGCGAATTATTTATTTGGTATAAATTTATTGTAGGAAAAAAATTAAGAAAATTTTTAGCGAAAATGAAAAAAACCTAAAATCAAGCAATATTCCGATTTTTTTCACTAACCCCTGGGAGTTAGTACTCTACCATTTTACAAGCCTGTACCCTATAGGACTGTGATTACCAGTTTGATAACCACTGGTCCAGTCGATAATTAACACAATTCAACTCACCTATGAATGAAAAAGGAATTGTATCAATTGATCTTTACAAGAAACATGAGGTAGCTTAAAAGTCTAGTTCTATTAAAAGCTTTAGTGTGGCAAAAAACCAGTATTTCACAAATTATTTATTTAGTAGAAATATTTTTGGAAGGAAAAATGTAAGAAAATTAATAATAAAAAATACAAAAATGTCCACTTATAACGGAAATAAAGAAAACTTAAAATTTAACAATATTTCAATTTTTATTACTGACCTCTGGGAGTCGGAACCCTACCATTTATAACCCTATAGGACTGTGAGCCCTAGTTTAAGAATCCCTGGCTCAGCCGATAATTATTACACTTCATCACAGACATATATATTTTTAATTTCATCAATTCATCTTCATAAAGTAGCTTAAGAATCTATTTCTACTAAAAAAGCTTTTACTGTGGGAAAAATCAATATCTTAGGAATTATTTTAGTAGAAATTGTTTATTTAGTGGAAATTTTCTAAAGGAATAATTTAGAAAATTAATAATAAAAGTACGAATGTTTACTTTTAAGCTACAATAAAAGAAAATTTAAAATTAGGCAGTATTTCAATTTTTTTTCTCTGCACTCTGGAAGTCGGGACCCTAAAATTTTAGAATCCTTTACCATATACTGGGCAGGTTAATCTCAAACTGGAAAACCCAGTTTGAGAATCACCGGCTCAGTCGATAATCGTTACAACTCATTACATATGGCTGAAAAATTCATCAATTCATTTTTATCTATATGAAACATAAAGCAACTTAAAAGATATGTCTATTAAAAAGCTTTATTGTGGCAAAAGTCTGAATTACCGGAAAATACCGAACATATTAAGTAACTTTTTAGGTTTAAGTATACCTTTGCATATCTGTTTGTTTTGGTCCATTTAAAACATTGTCCAAAATACTAATATTATGTGTGATACTACCTCCTTTATATTCGTGAGCATAAAGCTTTTAATAAAGCATTGTCTGGAAAATACCGAACGTATTTCACAAATTGCTTATTTGGTAGAAATTCATTCAAACTTAGCAGTTTTGCATAACAAATTTTTCGATTGATTGTTTCCTTCTGATTTCACTATATTCAGAAAATACTGAACGTTTTCGGAATCCAAATTCCCACCATCCCTGTCCCCTAATTAGGGGTTGGCGTAATGAGCGAACCCTCTTTGTGTCCACCCAGACCGACTAAATGCCGCTCATGATCACAAACTTGTTAATGAATCGTTCCCTTTCCATTGAGCGCACGAAAGGCTGCTCATGACAGCCATTAGCAGGGCCCCCATGCTAATGAGATGCGAGACCGTTCCTTTCCTTTTAAACGGCCTTAATTAAATATGTAACTGGTGTGTGTTTCCGTCCGTCGGACAAAGGCATTGTGCGGAGGTTTGCTTTTCATTGCAGTTTCTGGTCCCATTGACTCTGACTATTGTGCAGTACCGCGTGCTTTTCTGTATCCTTTTTGACATAAGCACTGCGGAAACGGCATTTGTTTTGTGTGGCGAAGAATCATGCGGAAACTTTCAAGCCCTGCCCATGAATATAAAAAAAGGAAGTAGTATCACAATATTAGTATTTTGGAAAATGTTTTGAATGAACCAAAACAAACAAATAAGTAAAGGTTTACTTTAATCTAAAAAAAATGGAATAAATGAAAAATGAAATTTTAATCAAATAATAAAATAAAATAATTAAATAAATGAAAATTTTCATCAATTTCTGAAATAGTATTTAGACAATTATCGTCAATCAGTCTGAAATTTTTTATCACTTTTTCATCATTTTCATCAATTTCATGTGTATTTAATACAAAAAAGCTGATTATAATTAACAGATCTGAGTACTTTAGCAAACATATATGGGACTTATAGGCATAATTAAAAGTATTTGTATCATGTGGAAACTTTTAAGTAATGCAGAGGAGCCCGTGAATATAAAGCAGGTAGTACCACACAGAATATTAGTATTTTGGACAATGTTTTGAATGAGCCAACACAAACAAATATAAAAAGATATACTTAAAAGTTAATTTGCAAAGATACACTTAAAGTTAATTTGCAAAGATACACTTAAAATTAATTTCCAAAGATACACTTAAAGTTAATTTCCAAAGATACACTTAAAGCTAAAAAAGTCGCCTAATATGATATTGAATATAATTTATTTTTAGGCGAAAAAAAAATCTGCCATAATATACAAAAGTTTCCCATAATACTTACAAAAGTTTTTTCCATTCTAGACATATAATTACAAAAGTTTTTCATGCACATAATAATTACAATAATTGTTCATGCATATAATAATCACAAAAATTTTTTCATGCACATGTAATTTCGTATTTAATACAAACAATTCTGCAAAATTTTCTATTCAAAACTTTACTGCGGTAAAAATTCAATATTTCCCGGATTATTTATTTGGTAAAACGTTTTGCAAATTAAGCCATTTTACATGACAAATTCTTTTTAAAAATTAAAGTTAAAATTGAAAAATATTTTAAAAAAAAATTCACTAATCCCTGAGAGTCGGAATCCTACCATTTAAGAACCTTTTACCCTCAATCCTCAATGTCCTGCAGTGTGGACGGACATCCCATGAGTGATCAACTCATGGATGGAAAAGGGGCAGCTTCTGTTGTGATGGAGCCCCCGCAGATAGAAGTCTGACTTTTGCTCCGTGATGCTCTTACAGTCGTATGAGACCGGGACCTACCGCTTAAAGTGGATTCGAACCACTACAAACATCCATGGCACCGCCAGGACTCGAACCCGAAACCTGTAGAACGAGTGCCAGAGTGCTAGCCACCTGACCATACAGGCCACCTTTTACCTTATAGGGGCGAGAATCCCAGTTTGAGAACCACTGGACCAGTCAATAATCCCACACACATAGAGCTGAAAACGAATTTCGTTAATTTTTCTTTACTTACAGCATATATTAAAATTTTATTTCTATTAAAAGTTATTGCAAAAATCCAATATTTCACGAATTATTTATTTCATAGAATATTATGCAAATTTAGCAGTTTAGCATACCAATTTTTCAATAGATTAATTTTTTCCCCATACTCAGAAAATATTGAACAATTTTTGGTAAGCCGAAATTCCCACCATCCCTGTCCCCTAATTAGGTTAGCGTAATGAGCGAATCCACTTTGTGTCCACCCAGACCGACTAAATGCCGCTCATGATCACAAACTTGTTAATGAACCGTTCCCTTTCCATTGAGCGCGCGAAAGCTGCTCATGACAGCCATTAGCAGGGCCCCCATGCTAATGAGATGCGAAAGCGTTCCTTTCCTTGAAACGGCCTTAATTAAATATGTAACTGGTGTGTGTTTCCGTCCATCGGACAAAGGCATTGTGCGGAGGTTTGCTTTTCCTCGCAGTTCTGGTTCCATTGACTCTGGCCATTGTGGAGTCCCGCGTGCTTTTCTGTATCCTTTTTGACTTCGGTGCTTAAGCACTGCGGAAATGGCATTTGTTTTGTGTGGGGAAGAATCATGCGAAAACTTTTAAGCCATGCCCATGGATATAAAAGGAAGTAGTGTCACACAGAATATTAGTATTTCGGACAATGTTTTGAACTAACTAAAACAAACAAATATGCAAAGATATACTTAAAAGTAAATGCAGAAATATATTTTAAGTTAAAAGGCGTTTAATAGGATATTTAATCTAATTTATTATTAGACGAAAATGTAAAGGAGGTAACATAATGAATATTATTACTATTAGTATTAATTGGACAAAACTATTAGTATTTTGGACATTGTTTTGATTGAACCAAAACAAAATTAAATTACATGAAACCGTCACCTAAAAATATTTTTATCGAAAAGAAAATTGGCATGCATTTATATCGCCAAAATATAAAGATAGAAGCATAATTGCTGACAATGAAAATCAGCTGAGCATCTTTTTAAAAGAAAGTCAAATTAACAATTCAAATTAACAATTACCAATATATATTTTTATCTCAAGCAAATATGAAGCTTACAAATCATTGGAAAACTTAATTTTTTTAATTTTCTCCACAACCCTTAAATACGTGTTTCCTTTTTGATTTCTACTCTCATACGTTTAAAATATAATTATTCCGGACTCTTGGCTCAGTGGCAAAGTGATGAGCATTAGGGCTGAGGTTCAATCCGCTGGCGGCTTTGTTTTCGACACTGTTTCAAACAACTAGAAGACTCTATGGAGTTTGTGATGTTCAACTTCTTGATATGTTAGTCGGACTACCTGGTGGAAGCATTGCGGGTTTCTCCCGTATGCTACACAAATATGAGATGATTCCCCCTAAAAAGATCTCCCGAAATGCACTATCCTGCTTCATCAGAGACACGGAGACAAGTAGAGTACCCTTCATCCGTGAGTAGATTACTCATTTGTTGTCCATCCAGCACTGCAGGACACTGAGGTTAGACAGACACATGTGTTAGTTGATTTAAATTTATTTCTCCTTTAATTAATTACAACTCAAGAGCGTTAGAGAATCAATAGGCTGAATATTATTTAATAAGTATTTATATATAGACTATCAATTTTTAGATAATTTAAAATGTTTATGTCAATTTTATATAACATGTTATTACTAACTCGCCCACTCTTTCGATGTACTTCCTAAAGCGTATGATTCAGTGACAAAAATGGGAATAAATATCAAATCCTATTTCGTTACGGTTGCCAAAACTATGGTACTAAACTCTTCATCCAACCGTAAATTGATTATGAATGTTGCCACACACGCTTTACTTAATACTTTGAAAGTTTTCAAATTGCGACTTGTAAACCATCGTTCTAATTGAATCATAATGACTTCTGGTGGCTTTCTGATGGACTGATCCCCTAATAGGATTTAAATACTAATCCAAATTCGGACCGATTATTGATTCACTTCCACTCTTCCGGTTAATTACAGAGGCACTTAATTGAGGCCCTTTCCGTTTTGGCTGCCTTCCGAACGATTACCGAACGGACAAGGAATTAATTCCGCTGGTACGAATGCATTAGGGTTTACCGATCATTCCATCAAACTGAATGCGTATTGCAGAAATTTATGTGATCCGTTCAACCTAGTATTTAAAAGAGCTTATTAAATAAATTGTTTCGTTAATAAGATTCACCTTGTTAAGATGATCTATGGTGGAAGGTTGTTGCTTGTGACAAAATTTTTTTTTTAAATACTGTCGTTTGCAAATGACTCCCACTTTGGTGTGGTTTTGTTCGATCCTTGAATGAACAGATGTGTATCATATTAAGAGTTTCAGGTGGTGTACGAAGGAATATCTTTTACGTTGCACTAGCAATGTAAGATTGACAACAATTTGGAATGAATATCTATAGAGATAAATTGTAAAAACGTTTCACAACCGCTTAGAATCCGATAAGAAGTATTTCCAATCAATGGATTTATTTTTAAAACAGACCTAGACCATTCAACTCTCCTTTGCTTATAGGATTCCAAGAAAATAACTCTCAATTAGGAATCCCTAAGCTCTGGAATAAATCACTCTATGTCATTTTAATCTAAATTAATAATTTTTAATGGGACGTCTGATGTTGTACTGTTAAAAAACTAAACTACTACTGTACTGTACTAACTGATAACTGTACTGTACTAACTGATAACTGTACTGTACTAACTGATAACTGTACTGTACTAACTGATAACTGTACTGCTAAACCAGTTTTACAAAATCACATAACATGAGAGAAAAATGCCTTGAATATAATCACGTAGCAATACATAAATTGCACGAAAGTAACAGCATATTGAATTGAAACTCTATTTTGATAATATCAACTCCAAAAATGTGTAACAAAATGTTATTACTCTACATTCAATAACATCTAATAAGTTGATAGTATTATTTATAATAAATTAATAATTTTTAATCAGTCTTTTGATGTAAAAACTGATTCAAACATATTAACTTATTAATTTAGACTACAGCAAAATCTGCTACACAGAATCACGAAAATATTAGAAAAATACATTAAAAATAATCACAAAGCTCCTCATGGTGGAAAAATCATAGAAAATAATCGCAAAAGCACCTTATAGAAGTATTTATTATTTTAAAAACATGTTGAAATATTGTGATGATACCAACTACGAAAAATATGTAACTAAATATTATTACTCTACTTTCAATGACAACTTAAAAACATGATAGTGATTATTTATATTAAATTAATAATTTTTAATCAGTCTCTTGATGTTGATTGACAAATTTAGCTATTTAGAAACACGACACGTGGTAGAAAAATACATTGAAAATAAGTACAAAAATCTTATAGAAATGTTTAATATTTTGAATAACCTGTTTAAGTATTTTGATGATACCAACTCCAAAAAAAAATTTTAACTAAATGTTATTAACTGTACGTCCAATGAAAGCTAAAACCCTGATAGCCATTATTTATTCTAAATTAATAATTTTTAATCAGTCTTCTGATGTTCTATAGAGTAACATGAGCAGAAAAATCATTGAAAATAATCACAAAGCACCTTATAGAAGTATTTAATATTTTGAATAACATGTTTAAGTATTTTGATGATACCAACTCAGAAAAATGTGTAGTTAAATGTAATTACTCAAAGTTCAATGGCAACTAAAAACATGATAGTGATTATATTCTAAATTAATAAATTGTACTCAGGTTTTTGACTATGTACCGCAAAATCAGCTATACAGTCTTACGAAACATGGTAGAAAAATGCATTGAAAATAATCTCAAACGCCTTATAGGAATATTTAATATTTTGAACAGCTTATTTAAGAATTTGGGGAATACCAACTACGAAAAATATGTGACTAAAAATGTAAAACAAAATTTGAGACTCATAAAGAAAAGTAATAAATGTGACTAATAAAATATGTGGATTTATTGTCTACGTTGAAAAGACAACTAAAAACTTGATAGTGATTATTTATTCATCTATTAAGTACCTGGTTTCTATATATTGTTTCATTTCCCTCAATTTTATATTTATTGTTTGTTTTTAGTGAATGTTAGATTTTCTTAGTTTTAGATGTTACTTGTTTTAGAAAAAAACATTACTTGTTTAGAAAAAACAAGTAATATTAATTTAAGTCAATTCCTGTTTTTTTTCACTATATTGCAAAAAGTCATAATAAGTAAATAATTTTCATTCATTTTTTTTTAAGTTTATCTGGAGCCATCTATTGGTAGATATATGCAACGTAAATCTAAAAAAAAAAAACTAAAATTATTTAATTAAATTTAATTACTGAATTAATATCTGAAAAACTGCATTAACATCCAGTGTCATCCACTACAAGATTAAAAAATGTTTTTGAACTTGAGTGGATGAATAAAATGTATTTTATGAACGATTGAAAATTTGAACAAGATATATATAGGGAGAGTGGGAGCTAATCGAAGGAATTGAAAAACAATGATAAGCCACAAATTATCATTTCCCATCCAGATGGATTATAAAAATAGGGATAGGGTGGTTGAAGGACCGGATTTAGATGAAAAGTGGCCCTACGCTATTCCACTTAGGAGGCCCCTTCACCTCCCATTTTTAAGTTTGTAAATTACATGAGAGATAATAAAATGCATCATTACTGTGATATATATCAATATGTTAAATGAAACAGGTTGCGATGGGTACTAATCTTTATAAAAAATGTGGCATGGATAATAAATAAATAAAAGTCGAGAACACTTATTTGGACATTTTTTTTCAGCACCCTATATAGTACTTGTAACAATAACTAATCCAACATAACACACAACATTTACAAAAAAAAAAAAATTCAAATAATAAAAAATCTTTTGACGACAAAAATAAAATATGTAATAAAAATGATCATATTTTCTATCTAATTTAATTAAATATATTCACTACATTGAAGATTAAAGCAAATTCAATTCAGATAAATTTATTTCATAATAATTCGCATTTAAAGTTTAATTATGAATTATTATGTGTTACTATTATTCAGTGTTTTAGTTTTTACTGTTTTTAGAATAGTGTAATACTAATTGTGCTAACAATTTGAATGTAGACCCCTCTAGATCCTGAGGCCTAGGCTGAGGCCTAGTTAGCCTATAGGAAAATCCGGCTCTGGTTGAACCCCTCCATTCCTTTGTTACAGCAGCTAAAGATGAGTCTTCAATTTATCCGGTAGGATCAATTACAAGGTTCAAAGCATTATCCACTAGTGTTTATCAGCATGAATACGTATAATACCAGAAATACCACAATAAAGAATGGAGGATTAATATACATAAGATTATAACTTACATGCATACCTAGCAATACAATCACAAGCATTTTTGAATTATAACTCAGTTGTAGGTTTTAATAATAATGAAGGATTACTAGTTAACTATATTCCCGGCGGTGACATGGGTGTTTGTAGTGATTCAGAATCTACTTTAAACCATAGGTTCTGGTCTAATAGGACTGAAGAGCGTTGGGCGTACGCTGACAACTCTACCTTGTAAAAACAAATGCATCTCCTGTCTCGAAAATTGTCTGTATGCAGACGGCCTTGGCCCACAACGGGACTGTTGCGCCACTGATGATGATGATGATGATGAGTTAAGTAAGAATTTTTAGTTACACAACACTTCTTTAGTGCTCATTATGAAATTATGTGATTCAACACATGATTTTACTTTTATTTCGAAAACGGGCAAGCATGATTTGAACTTAAGTTTGAATAAATTTATTAACAAAAAATTTATAAAACATTTTCATTTATTGAATTTCTTTGCAAACGTTGCAGATTTAACAAAAAAAAAAACAGTCTTAGCACACATAACCAGGGAATAGAAATAATAGAATAGAAATAACGAATAGAATTAAATAATGAATATTAAAATAAATAACCAAATCTTAAAAATATCTTAAATAACGTATTTAACAAATATCTACAACAGTTTCTATTCAATTATATATATTTCATAACTACACTCATGTCCATAGATTAAGGATAATTCAGAATCATACAGAAATTGAACTCTAAAAATTTCACCTGTAGAATTATCACACACATCTTGAAGAAGAATATGCAAATTACAGGAAACCACCAGATGGCGCGGATAGTACGTCACAATGGCGAGAGTGTAGAGAGGGGTATATAAGGTATGGTGGCAAAGAAGTAAAATTGTTCACAGGCGCTTTAAAAAGCCTTTCAGTGCAATAACCGCATAGTTATGGCACAAAGGAAGCATTTGGATGATTTTTTTACGTGGTAGAATTATCGGACGACTGGAATGTGAACATACCCAGCTGGAAGTATCCGAGGAACTTGGAATCGCACAGAGTGTCAACTCCAGGCTTTGACAACGATTCCAAGATGATGGTAATGTGAGTGCATGTTACAGCACAGGTCGCCCCCGAGTTACAACTCCTAATGAGGACCGGTATTTAGCAGTTACTGCCAAAAGACACAGACGGAGCACAGCATCAGACCTGTCTCGTCAGCTCTCTTCAGCTACAGGTACGACAGTTTCAAGGCAGACCGTGTACAGACGCTTAGGACACATTGGTCTATTTGCTTGTAGGCCTGTCCAGATGTGTTCCACTTACCGCGACTCACTGTCGCATGCGATTAACCTGGAGTAGAGAGCATGCATTGTGGACACCGCAACAGTGGCCTGGTGTGGTATTTTCCGACGAGTCCAGGTTTAGTTTGCAGTCTGTTTCTCGCCGGACTTTCATATGGAGAGCGCCAGGTACCCCGTTACCACCAAGAGAACACCATTGAACGACACCGTTACGGTGGTGCAGGATGGCTCGTTTGGGGAGGAATTATTCTTGGTTCCAGAACTGACCTGCATGTTCAGAGTGTAACGATGACAGGCCACATCAATCGGGATGTCATTCTGGAACAACATGTACGTTTTGTTTTTCGGGGCGCCATGGGTGCTGAATTTCTGTTTATGGATGACAACGCCCGCCCTCACCGTGCAAACATTGTAGACGAATGCCTTCAATTGAGGGATATCAACCGTATGGATTGGCCAGCATACTCACCGGACTTGAAACCAATAGAGCATGTGTGGGATATGTTTTTTTGGCCGACGAATTGCAGTCCGCCAACCCCTCCCACCTGTCAACCGGAACTTCCGGAGGTCATTGCTTGATGAGTGGTGTAATATTCCCCAAGATCAGATTGATAATTTGATACTCAGCATGCCTAGGCGTTGTAAGGCCTGTATTGCATCGTCCGGGAGACATACTCCATATTAACCATCATACTAACCATGTTATACTGTTTTTTGTAAATAGGTTCTTTGAAATTTGCTCCAGGGAGTAAAAATCGCAATTTTTATTAATCATGTGAAACATATATCTTTTTTTGCTCTTTACCTTTTTGTTCAATAAATAGACTTTACAAAAAATAAGTCAAATTTGTTTTGCTTCTGTCTCTTTCTTTGCCTGAACTTCATTATCCTTAATTTATGGACATGAGTGTATTATAGCATAGTAAATAATGACAAAATAAAACTTGAACAAAATATTTTGTATTAAAAACAAAAATAAATAAATATTTCTTAGTTTAATGAAATAATTTAAATAATCAAAATGAACAATATATTGAAAGTATTTATAGGGAAAAAAATCACCTTAGTTTCGTTTATAATTTACCTATGGTGTTATTTGGATGTTACTATGGTGTTACTTGGATTGAAGAGCGTTGGGCGTAGGCTGACAACTCTACCCTGTAAAAACAAATGCATCTCCTGTCTCGAAAACTGTCGGTAGGCAGACGGTCTTGGCCCACCATGGGGCTGTTGCGCCACTGATGATGAGGATGAGTTAAGTAAGAATTTTTAGCTACTCAACATTTCTTTACTGCATATTATGAAATTATGTGATTAGAAAAATGATTTTCCTTTTATCTCAAAAATAGGCAAGCATGATTTAAACTTATATTTGAACTTGCATACAATTCATATGAAAATAAATTTATGAAACAGAAACATTTTCATTTATTAAATATTTTGCAAAAGTTGCAAATTTAATAAAAAACAGATCACACATAACAGCGAATATAAATAATAGAATTGAAATAACAAATAGAATTAAATAATGAATAATAAAAATAAATAACGAAATCTTAAACGTATTTAACAATGTAAGAAAATGAATCTTAATTATCGAAAGTGATTAATAATAGAAATAATATATTTAACAAAAATCTATTCAATTATATATTCAATTATATATATTCAATTATATATTCTAATTATAATTCTTATTCTATTATATTCTAATATAATTCTTATTCTATTATTTTCTAATATAATTATATATTCTATATTCTAATTCTTCTATTCAAATGTATATATTTTATAACTAATATATACCATAATTAATAATGACAAAAATAAAACTTAAACAAAATCTATAAAAAAAAGCAAAAAAATTAAATAAATAAATAAACATTCCTTAGTTTAATGATATAATTAAAATCATCAAAATTAATAATATATTGAAAATATTTATAAAAAATCACCTTCTTTTCGTTATAATTTACTATGTTGTTATTTTGATTATAAATTAACTGTAAAGTATCTACTCTTGCTGAGTTAAAACAGCTTTGCAAGTGAAAATACTTTTTAAATTAAAATGCTTTTAGTTTTGATTTACGATGTCAGAACAACAAATAAATTTGGAAAGAAACTTTGAAACAAACTGTAAAGCATAAACAAAAAAAGAAAAATATAAATGAGATTCTTTTAGTATTCAGAATTTTATAACAGTTTCCCGTGCTGTATATTTTATTGTTAGAAGTGAAATTTGTTTTTCCTCTTATCTAGGGTGCACTTGTTTCATAAATTTTTGCATTTAAGTATTCATTTTAATGGTGCTCTACAGCACGCATTTTCAATATTATTTATAGTAGTTTTAAAGCCATGGCAAAATAAATATTGTTGCCCTTTTGACATAGAGAAGAAAAAAAAATTTTTTTTTTCTACAAAAAAATCTTTTAAAATTTGTAATTTATAAAATTTATCCTAACTAATTAACTATTCTCTAATATTTAAAAATATTATAATTATTTAAAATTTTTATTAAATTTAAATCATTAAATTATTATAAAAATTATTTATTTAAAATTTTTATTAAGTTTAAATTATTAAATTATTATGAAATACATTATTTAAAAATTTAATCATTTATTATTATTAAAAATTATATAATAATAAAAATTTATTAAATATTATTAAAAATATAATTATTATAATAATTTTAATTAATATTACAATTTAAAAATATTTCCCTTTATTCCTCTTAGATTTATGTCTACAATGTCTAATTTTTAAATTTTGTTTTTTTTTTTCTGAAATTCATTTTTTTTTTTTCGATTTTTATTTTTTGGCAACGCATTAAAAATTATGATATCGAATTTTATATTTTTAATAACGTTTCTTCTATGTCTTTTAATGATTAAGCATTATTTTTAATTTAAACAATCTCCAACAAGCAATAAAAAAAAAATTTTTAAAAAATTAATTATTTTAGCAATTTTTTATAATTTATTATATTTTCTAGTACCTGTTATAAATAAAAAAAGATTTTTTTAAAATTTTTGTATTCTATTTAGTTAAATATTTATTATTTCAAAGTAACAAAATTACACAATTCTAAATTATTTAAATTTTTTTTCTGCTTTATAGTTCATAATATAAATCACTGATATATATTTATAATAAGTTGTTTTTTTTTTTAAATAAATCAACTTAAATTATATTAATGGGAAAATATTGATAAAAAATAATTCAAACAATCATCAAATATAAATGAAAGAATCTTTCACTTACACATTCTGTGTATATAGATTGATCATATATTCATATACATATATATACATGTTTGTTTCAGCTTCTTTTATTAAATATTGTAATTTGGAAAAATTTATGTTTCAAAAATTATTATTTTTATACTATATTTACTAATATCCATAATTTAATTTTTAAATAATAATAATTCAAGTTTTCATATCTTTTTTTAAAATAAAATATTAATTTACTTTTAGACACAGCAATATTAATAAATCATTTTATAATAAAAACTGTTTATTTTAAATTCTATATGCTAATTAAAAAAAAAAAGTTGTAATAAAATCAAAATGAAACGCATGCATAAATTTTGAAATGAAACAACAAACTGATTTTATTTCTTTCGAAATTAAAAATATTTTCAGATTTGTAAGGTAAATTTAATATTTTAGAATTATAGGCAGAAAAAAACTAGAGAAACAGTATATTAAATTTTGCTTTTAACAATCTCTAATGCTTATGATTTAAAAATGATTTTGAATTCTCTAACATTATTTAGAAATGATTGATTTAAAAAAAATATTTAAGAATAAATTATTATTTCAACATTATTTTGAATTTATCGTCACTTTTGAAATTGAATTTTTTTTTTCATTAATTTAAATTTTCATATCTAAATCATTAAGTTAATAGCTAAATTTTATCTGTGTATTTTCAAATTTTAAACATTAAACATTTTATAAATTCTACAAATTTCTTTAGATATTTAAAAAGGAAAATAAATGTACTTTTTTATATTAAAAAACGAATTTATATTCAAATATTTTACTTACACTAATATATTGTATATCATTTATCTGGTGTTATCTATCGCGTTGTCAAAGGTGAAATTTGTGGTTTATATGAAATAATGCTAATTTCAACAATTTATTATTATTAAAATATTTCATTATTTAATATTTATTATATAATATTTTTACCGGTTTTTTTTTTATTTTTATTTTTATTTTAATTTTTTTAAAGACTTTAACTTTCTAACAGTATCATCTCGAAGAAATTATTGGAAGCTCAAAAATATTGAAATCGTTTTTTAAAAGATCGATTTTAAGAAATAGAACGGCCGGTAAATCGTACTATTATAAATATGGGTTCTTACGTGGAATTAAGGCATCGTATTCTAACGAGAAACATTAATAGTGTATTTGGCTTTTCAGTTACTACCCATCAGTCAAAAATAAATTGGTTCGCCAAATTTCGTACCATTTTTTAAATTTGACCCTCACAACTGAACCAAGCGGTCACCAAAAATCAAAGTCAATAATGACAAAAGGTCACGGATGATTTTGAACCATCAGAGTGATTTAGCAATTAACGTTTAAATTTGGTGTTAGTAAACCAACAATATTAATTCGTTTAGTTCAAATCGGTAAAGTCACAAAAGTTGATTAGTGGGTTCTCATGAACTGAATGAAAAACAGAAAAACAAAAGCGTTTGGAAGTTTACTTGATGTGGCTTCCTTTGTCACAAATTTGATCCATTTTTGATTGAATTGTCACTTGTGATAAAAAAATGGATCCAATATGACAATCTCGAACGTTCAGCACAGTGGTTGGACAAGGATAAATCACCAAAACACACTCCAAAGCGTAATATTGATCAAAGAACTGATGGGGAGTGTTTGTGGTCTAGTGCAGGTGTGATCCATTATGATTAAATGAAACTTGGCTTATCGATCACAACAAAAAATCTGAACGAAATGATAAAAAAGCACTTAAATAAAAACTGCCTCGATTGGTTACATCCCTCCTATCTTAGTGCATAATGACGCTAGATCACAAACTGCACAAATGACTGCAGCAAAACTACAGGAATTGAGTTGCGACTTCTTCATCATCCTTCATACTACTAGACCTAGTCGCCACTGACTATAACTTCTACCGCGATTTGGGCAAATTTTTATTAGGAAAATATTTTAATTCCTAGAATGCTATAAAAATTGGCATTCCAAAATTCATTGATTCTCGTCCGCCAGAGTTTTATACCACAGGCCTGAAACCCCTGCCGCTTAAATGGCAGAAGTGTACATACAATACGGGTGCATACTTTGATGAATAAAATACCCTTAAAAATTGTAAATTATCAACCAACTTTACCTATTTTTCTACAAATTTCACACTTGACAAATCGATAATATTCGTTTGCTTTTTATGTGAATTTTTCATAAAATTGACAACGTAAAAAATATTTTAGTTAATATCATTAATATTATTGAATAACAATATATTATCTACTATTAATTATTATTGTTATTATATACTATATAGTAATATAATATATAATAATATTATGCAGTTTATATTATAATATAATAGTTACTACTATATGTTGAAAAATATAATTTTTATGTATATTACAAAATTTTACTAATTTTTTCATTATGTAAATTTTAAACAATAAAAAAGATTTACATACAAAAAAAATTGCTGCTAGTGGTACTTGCTTCATGAAGGATTTGATGATAAAACGTGAGTTTTTACAATTAAAATTTTAATACGAATAATTCTGGATGTGAATAAAGTTCTAAAAATTGTATCTTAATTAAAAATTTGGCATTTTCACAATAATTTTCTATCGCATGAAAGAATATAAAAAAAATTATAATTACTTTCACATGGGAAATCTCAAAGGAGTGATAAAATTTTAGAAAATAAAAACTAATCTGCTGATGTTAAATGGGATTTTAAGGAAATATTTGCTAACATTTTTAAATAGATGTTATTTAATAATAAATCTCGATTTTAATCTTAAAGTTTCTAGATGGTAAGCAAAAATAGTAAATATAGAAAAAAATAAGAATAAAATCTCAATTAGTCACTACAAAATTACGCTTTGTCATTATTTCAACATGCCGATACTATAAGCAGTAAAATGACATTTGTAGACAATGACAGATATGCTTCCTAACCACTGAATGGGATGTTTATGAAGTATTTGATAATTAAATTGAGCATTATTACCGATAAAAACATTTTTCAAAAATTTATTGTAGACTCAAATAGAAAGTCAAAATAGAAAATTATAATATTTTTCAATTAAACTTATAAAAATTAGGATATTAAAAAAAAAAAAATTTTTTATTAATCCAGAATCTTCAAAATATAAAAAAATTAGTAAATAAAAAAAAAATATGAGTTAATCACGAAGAAAATACTATTTTGCAAATTATTTACAAACAGGGCAACACTATATATAGTAAAACGAGATTGGTAGACAATAACAGAAAAGTTTTCTAACCGGGATTTAACCATGTTTTGATAACTAACTTTGATATTATTTACGAAAATATCATCTTTAAAAATAATAAAATAAATAAAATAATAAATCTCTAAAAAATAATAATAAATCTCTAATAAAAAGTTTAAAAAATAATATTTTCAATTAATCCTTTTTCTTTAAAAACATATAAGTTAGAATATTTCAAAAAAATAATAAATAATTAATCGAGAATTTTCAAAATATAAAAAAAAAATATAAAAATTAATGAACATAGAAAAAAAAAAAGAAAAAAATATCACATAGTCATGAGAAAAATTCAATTTTGCTAATAATAGCCCAAACACGGCAACACTATAAGTTAATAAAAAGAGAATGGTAGAAAGTTTTATAACCAGTGCATAGGTTCGAAATGAAGGATAACTAATTTGGATATTATTTATGATAAAACTCCTCCTCAAAAATTATTATTTCTAGACGTTTAAAAGTTTGAAAGATAACATCTTTCAATTAAACCAATTTCTCGAAAATATAAAAAAATTAGTATATTACGAATAAATAATTAATTAATAAATAATAAGTAATTAATCCAGAATCTTAAATTTATAAAAAAAATAAATATATATATAAATTAGTAAGCATAGAAAAATAATCTAATCAGTGTAAAACAAGATTGGTAGACAATGGTAGACAAGTTTTCTTGACTAGACTAGATCTTGAGTTGCTGCATCCTGTTGGGTGATAGACCATGAGAAGAGAAATGTCTACTTCCAAAGAGAAGTGATGGAAGCTGACCGCCCCTCTCGAAGACTTTTCTTAAAAGAGGTTTTTTTTCTGAAGAAGGGAGAGAGTTCAGCTACGAGTCAACCAGAAGAGTAATCACCTGTTAAATTATTGAGATTATGGTCATCTTTTATACAGTTGGAAGGATTTCCAGGATCTGGATGAAGGATTTCATAACTAACATGGCTATTATTAAAAATCCTCTTCAAGCATTATTACTAGACGTTGGAATAATAATCATATTTATCAACTAATCTAGTTTCTTCCAGATATAAAAGGATATTTCACAAATTAATAAATAACTAATCCAGAATCTTAAAAATACAAACAAAAAACATAAAAAGCAGTAAATATGGAAAAAAAAATCAGTTACTCATGACAAAAATACGCTTTTGTTAAAAATACCCCAACATAGCAACATTATAAGTAATACAGCTAGGTTGGTGGACAATGGCAGACAAGTTTTCTAATCTGTGTAAGCGGATCTTGACGAAGGATTTGATAACTAACTAGTTTATTATTTACGATTAAAATTCTCTTTTAAATGACACAAATAAAAAGTTCGAAAATAATAATATTTTTAAGTCATCCGGAACCGTCTATGATCTTATAAACCTTTTCATAAGCCTCTTCAAGATTGTAAAATAGGTTGCAATGGAAATAAAAAAAATTAATACTTGCGATTCATTGATTTGCTTGTTAAAGGGCAGATTTTGTTTTTTGAAGAGTGCAATGTGCTTTTATTTATCTAACTACAGTATTTAATTTTCTGTTATTGTCGAAATATTCCCATGTTGTATTCATCGGAAATACGTTATGCAAAGACTGGCGGAATAGCTATCAAATGTAGATTTTTTGGCATAAGCGAAACAATCATCAGTTCAACAAATATACTGAGAGGATACTCACCAGTTCTTAAAATTAAAAAACGCAGGAAATTTTTTATTATAATTATATACTAAAACATGGAATGGTTGATTTGTCGCTCTACGGTCATTCTGTGCACAGCAGGAACTACAGTTTAACGTGAATCCCGAACCACTCACAAACATCCATGCCATTGCGATGATTCGAAACTGAAGCCTGTAGTACCAAAGGCTAAAGCGCTAGCCAATTTACCTTCAGGCCGTTAAACATCGAATGGATATTCGAACTTTCAAACAAAACATACTTAGTTTTATTCTTTTCTTTATGACATGATAAAGTGATATAGAGAAAAGATTTTTAAACATGAACATAATCATAAAGAGCCCAATTTTCTCATAACTATTTAGAAATTACTCAGGATCAAGTTCATCCCTAGCTACATAAACCCGTTCTGCAAGATTGTAAAAGAAAGCATATTGTTTCTTATAAGCATAAAGCACAAATCAATTGCATAAAGCAAAACGCATGACATTTAAAATACCCCAAACAGAAATACACCAAACACTGAGTTGGATGTTTAGAATTGAAAATTTATAAGTCATGGTGAAATATTAAAGTGTTTTTCTGAAACAATCTTATTGCTATTTTAAAAACATAGAAAGTTGATTCATCAGATTAAAAAAGTTAAATCTGCTTGAAATTTATATTGAGTAAGTTAAGTTGAATTGAATTGGTTATATTCAATACAAATCAATTCAGATCGACAGTTAAAAAATGTGCACTTGTGTTTTTAACTTGCCCAATAAATAAAACGTAAAAATCAACTGTTTTTATATTCATGAAGTGCAGAGATATACCAAAATGAAAGATATATATAACAGAGATATACTTAAATGAAAAGCTTAAATTAAGATTAATATCATTTCAGATTTTGTCTGTTTTTTTTTTTTGAATAATATGTATCATTAAATTTTCCAACGCAATTTCATAAAAATTTGATTGCCTTTTTTTGATTGCGAAAATCAGTGTAATACAAATACAAAAGAAAAAGTTATTCAAAAGAAGTTAAAAAAAAGTAATGAGCTATAAGAAAATCATCATTAAAAAATTAAACGATCCTTAGAAATAAAAATAAAGCATATTAAAATTATCCAATAATTTTACTGGGAAATCTCTACACAATTCTATTTAAGGAAGTTTTTTTAACCAATAAGAATTCATGAAATTAAAATTAAAACGTGTGATGATACTTTGCAATTCTAATTATGTGATTACATATGACACCAGAGTAGCAGAATATGATTCTAAACATGATACTATTTGGATTATCTAGGCTAATAGTTTGTCATGAAGGAGATATTATGCATTACCTTTTGTTAAAAGGCCATTCGAGGTTTAATGCATCAGAATATTAAACCAGCATTATAAAGCTGTAATAGTGTTAATGAGGGCATTAAAATAGGATGCATTAGGAGAAGGAGTTGCTCCATACTACTTTGGCATGAAACAATTACTTAATATTCAGAAGATATTCTTTATGAGGAGATTTACGTTAGCGTTGCTATAAATTTATCGTAGAGTTCAATAAATTTATATCAGGTTAACTAGTTCTGTTTTTTTACAATCGTAACATCCGAAGTGTTCCTAAATTCTAAGTAATTCATATTCATTAAAGAGATTTTGAAAATCTTTCAATTAATGTTATTTCTTAAAAGGTTGCTTAGAATATTTAGGATAAATTTAAAGTAAAATTTGTTTCAGAATTAGACCAGAATCAAAGAATAAATGAATCCGAGTGGAAAATATTCAATACATAACATCATCTTATCTATGATTTTATGCCTTTAAGTATAACGAGATCAACCATGTATACAAGATAATACAATCTATACTATACTTTATGGGGCCTGAATGGCCGAGTGGCTAGTGCTCTGGTGCTCGGTACCACAGATTTCGGGTTCGAGTCCCGGCGGTGCCATGGATGTTTGTAGTAGTTCGGAATCCACCTTAAACCGTAGGTCCCGGATCGTAATAGGATCGTAGAACGTTTCGGGGGCATTGTTACTCGCGTCCGTGGCTTGTCTTCAAGTTACACGCGCCCCTTGGGTAATGCAAAGTGAGTAACTTCTGTGTAGCGCTTACCTTAAGGCATCCAAGACCAAGTTGTGTAAGTGTATGCCAGCTGCATTAGAAAGAAAAAAAAAATACTATACTTTCCATATATGATTATTCTAGTATTTTGAAATTGTAAACGGATATTCTTTGAAATAAAGTAAGAAAATTAAACATTAAATAAAAAGAAATAAATATAAAATTGTGGGAAAAGGAAACATTTAAAATATCATGCACGAGAAATGATAAATAAATAATCACTATGAAGCTTTTAGATGTATTTGAACGTAGAGTAACAAAGCCATATATTTTATTAGTTATAATTTTTATTAGTCACATTTATTAATTTTTATTAGTCACTCATTTTTCGGAGTTGATAGTATCAAAACACTTCAAACTATTCTTTAAAATATCAAATAACTCAACGAGGTATTTTTAATTATTTTCAGTGTATTTTTCTGCCATGAGGAGCTTTGTGATTATTTTCAATATCTTTTTTATCTAGTATAGTTTTTTTCAATGTATGTTTTCTAGAAATATTTAATATTATAAAATAGTTATAATATTAAATATTCTATAAGGAGCTTTTTTTTTTTATTATTTTCAGTGTATTATTCTGCTATCTTTTCTACGAGGTGCTATGTGATTTTTCAATGCATTTTTCTACCATTTTTGTGTGGTTTGGTACAACTGGCTTTGCGATACAACATCAGAAGGCAGATGAAAAATTATTATTATAGAATAAATAATTATTATCAAGTTTTTAGCTGCCATTGAACGCAGAATAATAGCATTTAGTTACATACTTGTCAGAGTTGGTATTATCAAAATACTTCAATATGTTATTCAAAATATTAAATATTTCTACGAGGGCTTTTGGATTATTTTCAAAGTAAATTTCCACCTCATTTCGTGGTTCTGTAGAGCTGATTTTGCCATACTACATCAGAAGACTGATTAAAAATTATTATTTTAGGATAACTAATCGCGAACAAATTTTTAGCTGTCATTGAACGTAGGGTAATAACATTTAGTTACACATTTTTCGGAGTTTCAAAACATCGCAGAAAAATACATTGAAAATAATCACAAAACACCTTACAGAAAATATTATTATTTTAAATAGTATACTGAAGTATTTTGATGGTGGAATTTGATATCATTAAAATACTTCAACATGCTGTTCAAAATATTAAATATTTCCATAAGGTGTTTTGTGATTAGTTTCAATGTATTTTTCAGTGATGTTTTGGGATTCTGCATATCAGCTTTACAACATCAGATGCCTTAATAAAATTTATTAATTTAGGTTAAAATGACATGGAGTGTTCTATTCTCAGTGATTTCAGTTTCTGAATTTAGAGATCTTTATTTGAAACCCTATAAGCAAAAGCAGAGTTGAAAGTTCCAGTTCTATTTCAAAAATAAATCTGTTGATTGGAAATACTTTCCGTTGGGTGAGAATATCTTTACAGGTTATCTCTAGGCGTATTTCAAATTGACGTGTGGTACACTAGTACAATGTAAAGGGTATTCCTTCGTGCACTTGTGTCATGTTTAACATGTTACACATCTGTAATTCAAGGGACTAACAAAACCAGGCCAAAGTGGGAGACATTTGTAAACGACAATACTTAAAAAATTAATTTGTCACAAACGGCAACTTTCCATCATAGATCACCTTAAGAGAGGTGAATCTTATTAACAAGCAGTGCAATTAATAATCTCTTTTAAATACCAGGTTGAACGAATCACATGAATTTCTGCAATACGCATTCAGTTTGATGGAATGATCGGTAAACCCTAATGCATTCGTACCAGCGGAATTAATTCCTTGTCCGTTCGGTAATCGTTCGGAAGGCAGCCAAAATGGAAAGGGCCTCAATTAAGTGCCTCTGTAATTAACCGGAAGAGTGGACGTGAATCAATAATCGGTCCGAATTTGGATTAGTATTTAAATCCTATTAGGGGATCAGTCCATCAGAATGCCACCAGAAGTCATTATGATTCAATTAGGCTGATGGTTTACAAGTCGCAATTTGAAAACTTTCTAAAGTATTAAGTAAAGCGTTTGTGGTAACATTCATAATCAACTTACGCTCGGATGAAGAGTTTAGGACCATAGTTGTGGCAACTATAACGAAATAGGATTTGATATTTAGTTCCATTTTTGTCACTGAATCATACGCTTTAGGAGGCCTATGAATAATCATGAATCAGGCCTATGAATAATCACGCCAACCCATGAATAATCTACTCATAAATGGAAGGAAAGAGGCAGCTTCTGTTGTCGCGGAGCTCCCGTAGGTAGAAGTCTGACTTGGCTGCGTCTCGATGAAGAAGGAGGGAAGTGCCTTCCGGGAGCAATTTCTAAAGGGGGATTACCCTCAATTGAGTATAGTATATGATAAAACAGGGACTAATGAGGCAAGAAGTGACACATCACAATCGCCATCGAATCTCCTTTTTTTTAAACTACTACTACACCACACCGCATCACTGTGCCTAGTGACAGGAAAAACTGAATTAACGTGCCCATCATTAAAACAAAGAATAGTTAATAGTAATTGTTTAAAAGAAGACCTCCTTATGAAAAATTTTAAACTATATATTGAGTTTATTTAAAATATTAAATATTATTAGTATCACTCTTATAATAACACCTCTTGCAATTTTTACAAATTATTGTTTTTAAAGCTACCGTGTTTATATATGAGTGACCTTCTGAAAGCGAAAAATCTTTAAAGCAAATGATGCATTTCCAAATTTATTTGAGTTAAAAGAAAATTACGAAGTACCTAAAACCTATTGAAACACGATAAAACTATTGCCATGGGGGTCTACAAAATAGGATTTCCGTGTATTACATCTAACAATCCCACCACCCTGTATCAACTTGAAATCGCGAAATAATAATCGCAAAGTGTTGGGAAAATCGTACCATCCCCAACACGAGAAGTGCCAAAGTGCCTCCAGATATTTTCCGTCACAACTTGAAATAACTTCAAGTGGCCTCTAAGCCAACGAAATAACAATCGCTCCGAAACTTCTGGGAACTCAATTTGCGCGCCATCGTCTTCAAGGGAAGAAGAAATACTTTTCAAGAGAATGGAGAACGGCGTGTGGCGTCACAGACCCCAGGGCCCTTGATCGTAAAAGATATCGAAATACACATCCGTGCTTCTTTCGGAAAACTGTTAAGTTCACGGCCCCATTATTTGGGAAGGAGATTCGCAGAATGGTAATGTGTGCGCACACCTCTTTTGCCTCTGGGGAAGGATGGGGATGGAGTTGAATTTTTCCGCTCATGCAAATGTTGGCCGTTCTCTATCAAAGGATGTTGCAGAGTGCCGGTTTGTTGCGAGAAATCGATTGCTGTTGCTACCAGCGATGTAAAATCAGCGTCGATTTCCCATGCACACTTCTTTTGCCTCTGGAGGTAGGAAGGATGGAGCTGAATTTGTCCCCTCATGCAAATGTTGGCCGTACCCTTTTAAAGGATGTTGCAGAGTGTCGGTTTTTTGCGAGAAATCGATTGCTGTTGCTACCAGCGATGTAAAATCAGCGTCGGTTTCCCATGCACACTTCTTGCCCTGGAGGTAGGAAGGGGATGGAGCTGAATTTGTCCCCCTCATGCAAATGTTGGCCGTTCCCTTTAAAGGATGTTGCAGAGTGTCGGTTTGTTGCGAGAAATCGATTGCTGTAGGAAGGGGATGAGCTACCAGAGATGTTAAAATCAGCGTCGGTTTCCATGCACACTTCTTTGCCTCTGAGGTAGGAAGGGGATGGAGCTGAATTTGTCCCCCCATGCAAATGTTGGCCGTTCCCTTTAAAGGATGTTGCAGAGTGTCGGTTTGTTGCGAGAAATCGATTGCTGTTGCTACCAGAGATGTAAAATCAGCGTCGGTTTCCCATGCACAATTTCTTTGCCTCTGAGGTAGGAAGGGGATGGAGCTGAATTTGTCCCCCTCATGCAAATGTTGGCCGTTCCCTTTAAAGGATGTTGCAGAGTGTCGGTTTGTTGCGAGAAATCGATTGCTGTTGCTACCAGCGATGTAAAATCAGCGTCGGTTTCCCATGCACACTTCTTTGCCTCTGGAGGTAGGAAGGGGATGGAGCTGAATTTGTCCCCCTCATGCAAATGTTGGCCGTTCCCCTTTAAAGGATGTTGCAGAGTGTCGGTTTGTTGCGAGAAATCGATTGCTGTTGCTACCAGGAGATGTAAAATCAGCGTCGGTTTCCCATGCACACTTCTTTTGCCTCTGGAGGTAGGAAGGATGGAGCTGAATTTGTCCCCCTCATGCAAATGTTGGCCGTTCCCTTTAAAGGATGTTGCAGAGTGTCGGTTTGTTGCGAGAAATCGATTGCTGTTGCTACCAGCGATGTAAAATCAGCGTCGGTTTCCCATGCACACTTCTTTGCCTCTGGAGGTAGGAAGGGGATGGAGCTGAATTTGTCCCGCTCATGCAAATGTTGGCCGTTCTCTTTAAAGGATGTTGCAGAGTGTCGGTTTGTTGCGAGAAATCGATTGCTGTTGCTACCAGAGATGTTAAATCAGCGTCGGTTTCCCATGCACACTTCTTGCCTCTGGAGGTAGGAAGGGGATGGAGCTGAATTTGTCCCCTCATGCAAATGTTGGCCGTTCCCTTTAAAGGATGTTGCAGAGTGTCGGTTTGTTGCGAGAAATCGATTGCTGTTGCTACCAGAGATGTAAAATCAGCGTCGGTTTCCCATGCACACTTCTTTTGCCTCTGGAGGTAGGAAGGGGATGGAGCTGAATTTGTCCCCTCATGCAAATGCGCCGTTCCCTTTTTAAAGGATGTTGCAGAGTGTCGGTTTGTTGCGAGAAATCGATTGCTGTTGCTACCAGAGATGTAAAATCAGCGTCGGTTTCCCATGCACACTTCTTTGCCTCTGAGGTAGGAAGGGGATGGAGCTGAATTTGTCCCCTCATGCAAATGTTGGCCGTTCCCTTTTTAAAGGATGTTGCAGAGTGTCGGTTTGTTGTGAGAAATCGATTGCTGTTGCTACCAGAGATGTAAAAATCAGCGTCGGTTTCCCATGCACACTTTTGCCTCTGGAGGTAGGAAGGGATGGGAGCTGAATTTGTCCCCTCATGCAAATGTTGGCCGTTCCCTTTAAAGGATGTTGCAGAGTGTCGGTTTGTTGCGAGAAAATTGCTGTTGCTACCAGAGATGTAAAAATCAGCGTCGGTTTCCCATGCACACTTCTTTTGCCTCTGGAGGTAGGAAGGGGATGGAGCTGAATTTGCATGCAAATGTTGGCCGTTCCCTTTAAAGGATGTTGCAGAGTGTCGGTTTGTTGGGTGAGAAATCGATTGCTGTTGCTACCAGAGATGTAAAATCAGCGTCGGTTTCCCATGCACACTTCTTTGCCTCTGAGGTAGGAAGGGGATGGAGCTGAATTTGTCCCCTCATGCAAATGTTGGCCGTTCCCTTTAAAGGATGTTGCAGAGTGTCGGTTTGTTGCGAGAAATCGATTGCTGTTGCTACCAGAGATGTAAAATCAGCGTCGGTTTCCCATGCACACTTCTTTGCCTCTGGAGGTAGGAAGGGGATGGAGCTGAATTTGTCCCCTCATGCAAATGTTGGCCGTTCCCTTTTAAAGGATGTTGCAGAGTGTCGGTTTGTTGCGAGAAATCGATTGCTGTTGCTACCAGAGATGTAAAATCAGCGTCGGTTTCCCATGCACACTTCTTTGCCTCTGGAGGTAGGAAGGGGATGGAGCTGAATTTGTCCCCTCATGCAAATGTTGGCCGTTCCCTTTAAAGGATGTTGCAGAGTGTCGGTTTGTTGCGAGAAATCGATTGCTGTTGCTACCAGAGATGTAAAATCAGCGTCGGTTTCCCATGCACACTTCTTTGCCTCTGGAGGTAGGAAGGGGATGGAGCTGAATTTGTCCCCTCATGCAAATGTTGGCCGTTCCCTTTTAAAGGATGTTGCAGAGTGTCGGTTTGTTGCGAGAAATCGATTGCTGTTGCTACCAGAGATGTAAAAATCAGCGTCGGTTTCCCATGCACACTTCTTTGCCTCTGGAGGTAGGAAGGGATGGAGCTGAATTTGTCCCCTCATGCAAATGTTGGCCGTTCCCTTTTAAAGGATGTTGCAGAGTGTCGGTTTGTTGCGAGAAATCGATTGCTGTTGCTACCAGAGATGTAAAATCAGCGTCGGTTTCCCATGCACACTTCTTTTGCCTCCGGAGGTAGGAAGGGGATGGAGCTGAATTTGTCCCCCTCATGCAAATGTTGGCCGTTCCCTTTTAAAGGATGTTGCAGAGTGTCGGTTTGTTGCGAGAAATCGATTGCTGTTGCTACCAGAGATGTAAAATCAGCGTCGGTTTCCCATGCACACTTCTTTGCCTCTGGAGGTAGGGAAGGGGGATGGAGCTGAATTTGTCCCCTCATGCAAATGTTGGCCGTTCCCTTTTAAAGGATGTTGCAGAGTGTCGGTTTGTTTGCGAGAAATCGATTGCTGTTGCTACCAGAGATGTAAAATCAGCGTCGGTTTCCATGCACACTTCTTTGCCTCTGGAGGTAGGAAGGGGATGGAGCTGAATTTGTCCCCCTCATGCAAATGTTGGCCGTTCCCTTTTAAAGGATGTTGCAGAGTGTCGGTTTGTTGCGAGAAATCGATTGCTGTTGCTACCAGAGATGTAAAAATCAGCGTCGGTTTCCCATGCACACTTCTTTGCCTCTGGAGGTAGGAAGGGGATGGAGCTGAATTTGTCCCCTCATGCAAATGTTGGCCGTTCCCTTTTAAAGGATGTTGCAGAGTGTCGGTTTTTGCGAGAAATCGATTGCTGTTGCTACCAGAGATGTAAAATCAGCGTCGGTTTCCCATGCACACTTCTTTGCCTCTGGAGGTAGGAAGGGGATGGAGCTGAATTTGTCCCCTCATGCAAATGTTGGCCGTTCCCTTTTAAAGGATGTTGCAGAGTGTCGGTTTGTTGCGAGAAATCGATTGCTGTTGCTACCAGAGATGTAAAATCAGCGTCGGTTTCCCCATGCACACTTCTTTGCCTCTGGAGGTAGGAAGGGGATGGAGCTGAATTTGTCCCCCTCATGCAAATGTTGGCCGTTCCCTTTTAAGGATGTTGCAGAGTGTCGGTTTGTTGCGAGAAATCGATTGCTGTTGCTACCAGAGATGTAAAATCAGCGTCGGTTTCCCATGCACACTTCTTTTGCCTCTGGAGGTAGGAAGGGGATGGAGCTGAATTTGTCCCCTCATGCAAATGTTGGCCGTTCCCTTTTAAAGGATGTTGCAGAGTGTCGGTTTTTGCGAAAATCGATTGCTGTTGCTACCAGAGATGTAAAATCAGCGTCGGTTTCCCATGCACACTTCTTTGCCTCTGGAGGTAGGAAAGGGGATGGAGCTGAATTTGTCCCCTCATGCAAATGTTGGCCGTTCCCTTTTAAAGGATGTTGCAGAGTGTCGGTTTTTGCGAGAAATCGATTGCTGTTGCTACCAGAGATGTAAAATCAGCGTCGGTTTCCCATGCACACTTCTTTGCCTCTGGAGGTAGGAAGGGGATGGAGCTGAATTTGTCCCCCTCATGCAAATGTTGGCCGTTCCCTTTTAAAGGATGTTGCAGAGTGTCGGTTTGTTGCGAGAAATCGATTGCTGTTGCTACCAGAGATGTAAAATCAGCGTCGGTTTCCCATGCACACTTCTTTGCCTCTGGAGGTAGGAAGGGGATGGAGCTGAATTTGTCCCCTCATGCAAATGTTGGCCGTTCCCTTTTAAAGGATGTTGCAGAGTGTCGGTTTGTTGCGAGAAATCGATTGCTGTTGCTACCAGAGATGTAAAATCAGCGTCGGTTTCCCATGCACACTTCTTTGCCTCCGGAGGTAGGAAGGGGGATGGAGCTGAATTTGTCCCCTCATGCAAATGTTGGCCGTTCCTTTTAAAGGATGTTGCAGAGTGTCGGTTTGTTGCGAGAAATCGATTGCTGTTGCTACCAGAGATGTAAAATCAGCGTCGGTTTCCCATGCACACTTCTTTGCCTCTGGAGGTAGGAAGGGGATGGAGCTGAATTTGTCCCCCTCATGCAAATGTTGGCCGTTCCCTTTAAAGGATGTTGCAGAGTGTCGGTTTGTTGCGAGAAATCGATTGCTGTTGCTACCAGAGATGTAAAATCAGCGTCGGTTTCCCATGCACACTTCTTTGCCTCTGGAGGTAGGAAGGGGATGGAGCTGAATTTGTCCCCTCATGCAAATGTTGGCCGTTCCCTTTTAAAGGATGTTGCAGAGTGTCGGTTTGTTGCGAGAAATCGATTGCTGTTGCTACCAGAGATGTAAAATCAGCGTCGGTTTCCCATGCACACTTCTTTGCCTCTGGAGGTAGGAAGGGGATGGAGCTGAATTTGTCCCCTCATGCAAATGTTGGCCGTTCCCTTTTAAAGGATGTTGCAGAGTGTCGGTTTGTTGCGAGAAATCGATTGCTGTTGCTACCAGAGATGTAAAATCAGCGTCGGTTTCCCATGCACACTTCTTTGCCTCTGGAGGTAGGAAGGGGATGGAGCTGAATTTGTCCCCTCATGCAAATGTTGGCCGTTCCCTTTTAAAGGATGTTGCAGAGTGTCGGTTTGTTGCGAGAAATCGATTGCTGTTGCTACCAGAGATGTAAAATCAGCGTCGGTTTCCCATGCACACTTCTTTTGCCTCTGGAGGTAGGAAGGGGATGGAGCTGAATTTGTCCCCTCATGCAAATGTTGGCCGTTCCCTTTTAAAGGATGTTGCAGAGTGTCGGTTTGTTGCGAGAAATCGATTGCTGTTGCTACCAGAGATGTAAAATCAGCGTCGGTTTCCCATGCACACTTCTTTGCCTCTGGAGGTAGGAAGGGGATGGAGCTGAATTTGTCCCCTCATGCAAATGTTGGCCGTTCCCTTTTAAAGGATGTTGCAGAGTGTCGGTTTTTGCGAGAAATCGATTGCTGTTGCTACCAGAGATGTAAAATCAGCGTCGGTTTCCCATGCACACTTCTTTGCCTCTGGAGGTAGGAAGGGGATGGAGCTGAATTTGTCCCCCTCATGCAAATGTTGGCCGTTCCCTTTTAAAGGATGTTGCAGAGTGTCGGTTTGTTGCGAGAAATCGATTGCTGTTGCTACCAGAGATGTAAAATCAGCGTCGGTTTCCCATGCACACTTCTTTGCCTCTGGAGGTAGGAAGGGGATGGAGCTGAATTTGTCCCCTCATGCAAATGTTGGCCGTTCCCTTTTAAAGGATGTTGCAGAGTGTCGGTTTGTTGCGAGAAATCGATTGCTGTTGCTACCAGAGATGTAAAATCAGCGTCGGTTTCCCATGCACACTTCTTTGCCTCTGGAGGTAGGAAGGGGATGGAGCTGAATTTGTCCCCCTCATGCAAATGTTGGCCGTTCCCTTTTAAAGGATGTTGCAGAGTGTCGGTTTGTTGCGAGAAATCGATTGCTGTTGCTACCAGAGATGTAAAATCAGCGTCGGTTTCCCATGCACACTTCTTTGCCTCTGGAGGTAGGAAGGGGATGGAGCTGAATTTGTCCCCTCATGCAAATGTTGGCCGTTCCCTTTTAAAGGATGTTGCAGAGTGTCGGTTTGTTGCGAGAAATCGATTGCTGTTGCTACCAGAGATGTAAAATCAGCGTCGGTTTCCCATGCACACTTCTTTGCCTCGGAGGTAGGAAGGGGATGGAGCTGAATTTGTCCCCTCATGCAAATGTTGGCCGTTCCCTTTTAAAGGATGTTGCAGAGTGTCGGTTTGTTGCGAGAAATCGATTGCTGTTGCTACCAGAGATGTAAAATCAGCGTCGGTTTCCCATGCACACTTCTTTGCCTCGGAGGTAGGAAGGGATGGAGCTGAATTTGTCCCCCTCATGCAAATGTTGGCCGTTCCCTTTTAAAGGATGTTGCAGAGTGTCGGTTTGTTGCGAGAAATCGATTGCTGTTGCTACCAGAGATGTAAAATCAGCGTCGGTTTCCCATGCACACTTCTTTGCCTCTGGAGGTAGGAAGGGGATGGAGCTGAATTTGTCCCCTCATGCAAATGTTGGCCGTTCCTTTTTAAAGGATGTTGCAGAGTGTCGGTTTGTTGCGAGAAATCGATTGCTGTTGCTACCAGAGATGTAAAATCAGCGTCGGTTTCCCATGCACACTTCTTTGCCTCTGAGGTAGGAAGGGGATGGAGCTGAATTTGTCCCCTCATGCAAATGTTGGCCGTTCCCTTTTAAAGGATGTTGCAGAGTGTCGGTTTGTTGCGAGAAATCGATTGCTGTTGCTACCAGAGATGTAAAATCAGCGTCGGTTTCCCATGCACACTTCTTTGCCTCTGGAGGTAGGAAGGGGATGGAGCTGAATTTGTCCCCCTCATGCAAATGTTGGCCGTTCCCTTTTAAAGGATGTTGCAGAGTGTCGGTTTGTTGCGAGAAATCGATTGCTGTTGCTACCAGAGATGTAAAATCAGCGTCGGTTTCCCATGCACACTTCTTTGCCTCTGGAGGTAGGAAGGGGATGGAGCTGAATTTGTCCCCTCATGCAAATGTTGGCCGTTTCCCTTTAAAGGATGTTGCAGAGTGTCGGTTTGTTGCGTGAAATCGATTGCTGTTGCTACCAGAGATGTAAAATCAGCGTCGGTTTCCCATGCACACTTCTTTGCCTCTGGAGGTAGGAAGGGGATGGAGCTGAATTTGTCCCCTCATGCAAATGTTGGCCGTTCCCTTTAAAGGATGTTGCAGAGTGTCGGTTTGTTGCGAGAAATCGATTGCTGTTGCTACCAGAGATGTAAAATCAGCGTCGGTTTCCCATGCACACTTCTTTTGCCTCTGGAGGTAGGAAGGGGGATGGAGCTGAATTTGTCCCCCTCATGCAAATGTTGGCCGTTCCCTTTAAAGGATGTTGCAGAGTGTCGGTTTGTTGCGAGAAATCGATTGCTGTTGCTACCAGAGATGTAAAAATCAGCGTCGGTTTCCCATGCACACTTCTTTGCCTCTGGAGGTAGGAAGGGGATGGAGCTGAATTTGTCCCCTCATGCAAATGTTGGCCGTTCCCTTTTAAAGGATGTTGCAGAGTGTCGGTTTGTTGCGAGAAATCGATTGCTGTTGCTACCAGAGATGTAAAAATCAGCGTCGGTTTCCCATGCACACTTCTTTTGCCTCTGAGGTAGGAAGGGGATGGAGCTGAATTTGTCCCCTCATGCAAATGTTGGCCGTTCCCTTTTAAAGGATGTTGCAGAGTGTCGGTTTGTTGCGAGAAATCGATTGCTGTTGCTACCAGAGATGTAAAATCAGCGTCGGTTTCCCATGCACACTTCTTTGCCTCTGAGGTAGGAAGGGGATGGAGCTGAATTTGTCCCCTCATGCAAATGTTGGCCGTTCCCTTTTAAAGGATGTTGCAGAGTGTCGGTTTGTTGCGAGAAATCGATTGCTGTTGCTACCAGAGATGTAAAATCAGCGTCGGTTTCCCATGCACACTTCTTTGCCTCTGGAGGTAGGAAGGGGATGGAGCTGAATTTGTCCCCTCATGCAAATGTTGGCCGTTCCCTTTTAAAGGATGTTGCAGAGTGTCGGTTTGTTGCGAGAAATCGATTGCTGTTGCTACCAGAGATGTAAAATCAGCGTCGGTTTCCCATGCACACTTCTTTGCCTCTGGAGGTAGGGAAGGGGATGGAGCTGAATTTGTCCCCTCATGCAAATGTTGGCCGTTCCCTTTTAAAGGATGTTGCAGAGTGTCGGTTTGTTGCGAGAAATCGATTGCTGTTGCTACCAGAGATGTAAAATCAGCGTCGGTTTCCCATGCACACTTCTTTGCCTCTGGAGGTAGGAAGGGGATGGAGCTGAATTTGTCCCCTCATGCAAATGTTGGCCGTTCCCTTTTAAAGGATGTTGCAGAGTGTCGGTTTGTTGCGAGAAATCGATTGCTGTTGCTACCAGAGATGTAAAATCAGCGTCGGTTTCCCATGCACACTTCTTTTTGCCTCTGGAGGTAGGAAGGGGATGGAGCTGAATTTGTCCCCTCATGCAAATGTTGGCCGTTCCCTTTTAAAGGATGTTGCAGAGTGTCGGTTTGTTGCGAGAAATCGATTGCTGTTGCTACCAGAGATGTAAAATCAGCGTCGGTTTCCCATGCACACTTCTTGCCTCTGGAGGTAGGAAGGGATGGAGCGAATTTGTCCCCTCATGCAAATGTTGGCCGTTTCCCTTTAAAGGATGTTGCAGAGTGTCGGTTTGTTGCGAGAAATCGATTGCTGTTGCTACCAGAGATGTAAAATCAGCGTCGGTTTCCCATGCACACTTCTTTGCCTCTGGAGGTAGGAAGGGGATGGAGCTGAATTTGTCCCCTCATGCAAATGTTGGCCGTTCCCTTTTAAAGGATGTTGCAGAGTGTCGGTTTGTTGCGAGAAATCGATTGCTGTTGCTACCAGAGATGTAAAAATCAGCGTCGGTTTCCCATGCACACTTCTTTGCCTCTGAGGTAGGGAAGGGGATGGAGCTGAATTTGTCCCCTCATGCAAATGTTGGCCGTTCCCTTTAAAGGATGTTGCAGAGTGTCGGTTTGTTGCGAGAAATCGATTGCTGTTGCTACCAGAGATGTAAAATCAGCGTCGGTTTCCCATGCACACTTCTTTGCCTCTGGAGGTAGGAAGGGGATGGAGCTGAATTTGTCCCCTCATGCAAATGTTGGCCGTTCCCTTTTAAAGGATGTTGCAGAGTGTCGGTTTGTTGCGAGAAATCGATTGCTGTTGCTACCAGAGATGTAAAATCAGCGTCGGTTTCCATGCACACTTCTTTGCCTCTGGAGGTAGGAAGGGGATGGAGCTGAATTTGTCCCCTCATGCAAATGTTGGCCGTTCCCTTTTAAAGGATGTTGCAGAGTGTCGGTTTGTTGCGAGAAATCGATTGCTGTTGCTACCAGAGATGTAAAATCAGCGTCGGTTTCCCATGCACACTTCTTTGCCTCTGGAGGTAGGAAGGGGATGGAGCTGAATTTGTCCCCTCATGCAAATGTTGGCCGTTCCCTTTTAAAGGATGTTGCAGAGTGTCGGTTTGTTGCGAGAAATCGATTGCTGTTGCTACCAGAGATGTAAAATCAGCGTCGGTTTCCCATGCACACTTCTTTTGCCTCTGAGGTAGGGAAGGGGATGGAGCTGAATTTGTCCCCTCATGCAAATGTTGGCCGTTCCCTTTAAAGGATGTTGCAGAGTGTCGGTTTTTGCGAGAAATCGATTGCTGTTGCTACCAGAGATGTAAAATCAGCGTCGGTTTCCCATGCACACTTCTTTGCCTCTGGAGGTAGGAAGGATGGAGCTGAATTTGTCCCCTCATGCAAATGTTTGGCCGTTCCCTTTTAAAGGATGTTGCAGAGTGTCGGTTTTTGCGAGAAATCGATTGCTGTTGCTACCAGAGATGTAAAATCAGCGTCGGTTTCCCATGCACACTTCTTTGCCTCTGGAGGTAGGAAGGATGGAGCTGAATTTGTCCCCCTCATGCAAATGTTGGCCGTTCCCTTTTAAAGGATGTTGCAGAGTGTCGGTTTGTTGCGAGAAATCGATTGCTGTTGCTACCAGAGATGTAAAAATCAGCGTCGGTTTCCCATGCACACTTCTTTTGCCTCTGAGGTAGGAAGGGGATGGAGCTGAATTTGTCCCCTCATGCAAATGTTGGCCGTTCCCTTTAAAGGATGTTGCAGAGTGTCGGTTTGTTGCGAGAAATCGATTGCTGTTGCTACCAGAGATGTAAAATCAGCGTCGGTTTCCCATGCACACTTCTTTGCCTCTGGAGGTAGGAAGGGGATGGAGCTGAATTTGTCCCCCTCATGCAAATGTTGGCCGTTCCCTTTTAAAGGATGTTGCAGAGTGTCGGTTTGTTGAGAAATCGATTGCTGTTGCTACCAGAGATGTAAAATCAGCGTCGGTTTCCCATGCACACTTCTTTTGCCTCGGAGGTAGGAAGGGGATGGAGCTGGAATTTGTCCCCTCATGCAAATGTTGGCCGTTCCCTTTTAAAGGATGTTGCAGAGTGTCGGTTTGTTGCGAGAAATCGATTGCTGTTGCTACCAGAGATGTAAAAAAATCAGCGTCGGTTTCCCATGCACACTTCTTTGCCTCGGAGGTAGGAAGGGGATGGAGCTGAATTTGTCCCCTCATGCAAATGTTGGCCGTTTCCCTTTAAAGGATGTTGCAGAGTGTCGGTTTTTTTGTGAGAAATCGATTGCTGTTGCTACCAGAGATGTAAAAAATCAGCGTCGGTTTCCCATGCACACTTCTTTGCCTCTGGAGGTAGGAAGGGATGGAGCTGAATTTGTCCCCTCATGCAAATGTTGGCCGTTCCCTTTTAAAGGATGTTGCAGAGTGTCGGTTTGTTGCGAGAAATCGATTGCTGTTGCTACCAGAGATGTAAAATCAGCGTCGGTTTCCCCATGCACACTTCTTTGCCTCTGGAGGTAGGAAGGGGATGGAGCTGAATTTGTCCCCCTCATGCAAATGTTGGCCGTTCCTTTTTAAAGGATGTTGCAGAGTGTCGGTTTGTTGCGAGAAATCGATTGCTGTTGCTACCAGAGATGTAAAATCAGCGTCGGTTTCCCATGCACACTTCTTTTGCCTCTGGAGGTAGGAAGGGATGGAGCTGAATTTGTCCCCTCATGCAAATGTTGGCCGTTCCCTTTAAAGGATGTTGCTGAGTGTCGGTTTGTTGCGAGAAATCGATTGCTGTTGCTACCAGAGATGTAAAATCAGCGTCGGTTTCCCATGCACACTTCTTTGCCTCCGAGGTAGGAAGGGGATGGAGCTGAATTTGTCCCCTCATGCAAATGTTGGCCGTTCCCTTTAAAGGATGTTGCAGAGTGTCGGTTTGTTGGTGAGAAATCGATTGCTGTTGCTACCAGAGATGTAAAATCAGCGTCGGTTTCCCATGCACACTTCTTTTTGCCTCTGGAGGTAGGAAGGGGATGGAGCTGAATTTGTCCCCTCATGCAAATGTTGGCCGTTCCCTTTAAAGGATGTTGCAGAGTGTCGGTTTGTTGCGAGAAATCGATTGCTGTTGCTACCAGAGATGTAAATCAGCGTCGGTTTCCCATGCACACTTCTTTGCCTCTGGAGGTAGGAAGGGGATGGAGCTGAATTTGTCCCCCTCATGCAAATGTTGGCCGTTCCCTTTTAAAGGATGTTGCAGAGTGTCGGTTTGTTGCGAGAAATCGATTGCTGTTGCTACCAGAGATGTAAAAAAATCAGCGTCGGTTTCCCATGCACACTTCTTTTGCCTCTGGAGGTAGGAAGGGGATGGAGCTGAATTTGTCCCCTCATGCAAATGTTGGCCGTTCCCTTTTAAAGGATGTTGCAGAGTGTCGGTTTGTTGTGAGAAATCGATTGCTGTTGCTACCAGAGATGTAAAATCAGCGTCGGTTTCCCATGCACACTTCTTTGCCTCTGGAGGTAGGAAGGGGATGGAGCTGAATTTGTCCCCTCATGCAAATGTTGGCCGTTCCCTTTTAAAGGATGTTGCAGAGTGTCGGTTTGTTGCGAGAAATCGATTGCTGTTGCTACCAGAGATGTAAAATCAGCGTCGGTTTCCCATGCACACTTCTTTGCCTCTGAGGTAGGAAGGGGATGGATGCTGAATTTGTCCCCCTCATGCAAATGTTGGCCGTTCCCTTTAAAGGATGTTGCAGAGTGTCGGTTTTGTTGCGAGAAATCGATTGCTTTGCAAATCAGCGCGTCGGTTTTACACTCTTTGCCTCTGAGGTAGGAAGGGATGGAGCTGGTGTTGTCCACCTCGTAAACAAAAGTTCCCTTTTAAGGATGTTGCAGAGTGTCGGTTTTTGCGAGAAATCGATTGCTGTTGCTACCAGAGATGTAAAATCAGCGTCGGTTTCCCATGCACACTTCTTTGCCTCTGGAGGTAGGGAAGGGGATGGAGTGAATTTGTCCCCTCATGCAAATGGCGGCGTTCCCTTTTAAGGATGTTGCAGAGTGTCGGTTTTGTTGCGAGAAATCGATTGCTGTTGCTACCAGAGATGTAAAATCAGCGTCGGTTTCCCAAAGGGATGGAGCTGAATTTGCATGTAAAGTTCCCTTTTAAAAGTGTCGGTTTTTGTTGAGAAATCGGTGCTGTTGCTACCAGAGATGTAAAATCAGCGTCGGTTTCCCATGCACACTTCTTTGCCTCTGGAGGTAGGAAGGGGATGGAGCTGGAATTTGTCCCCTCATGCAAATGTTGGCCGTTCCCTTTTAAAGGATGTTGCAGAGTGTCGGTTTGTTGCGAGAAATCGATTGCTGTTGCTACCAGAGATGTAAAATCAGCGTCGGTTTCCCATGCACACTTCTTTGCCCCTCTGGAGGTAGGAAGGGGGATGGAGCTCGAATTTGTCCCCTCATGCACAAAAATGTTGGCCGTTCCTTTTAAAGGATGTTGCAGAGTGTCGGTTTGTTGCGAGAAATCGATTGCTGTTGCTTTTACCAGGAATGTGAAATCAGCAATCGGTTTTCCCACATGCACACTTTTGCCTGAGGTAGGGAAGGGGGATGGAGCTGAATTTTGTCCCTCATGCACAAATGTTGGCCGTTCCCTTTTAAGGATGTTGCAGAGTGTCGGTTTTTTTTGCGAGAAATCGATTGCTATTTGCTACCAGAGATGTAAAATCAGCGTCGGTTTCTCCATGCACACTTCTTCTTTTGCCTCTGGAGGTAGGAAGGGGGATGGAGCTGAATTTGTCCCTCATGCAAATGTTGGCCGTTCCCTTTAAAGGATATTTAGCAGAGTGCTCTGGTTTGTTGCGAGAAATCGGTGCTATGCTGCTACCAGAGATGTAAAAAATCAGCGTCGGTTTCCCATGCACACCTTGCCTCTGGAGGTAGGAAGGGGATGGAGCCGAATTTGTCCCCCCTCATGCAAATGTTGGCTGCCCTTTTAAAGGATGTTGCTGAGTGTCGGTTTGTTGAAATCTGATTATGTTGCTACCAGAGATGTAAAATCAGCGTCGGTTTCCCCATGCACACTTCTTTTTGCCTCTGAGGTGGAAGGGGATGGAGCTGAATTTGTCCCCTCATGCAAATGTTGGCCGTTCCTTTAAAGGATGTTGCAGAGTGTCGGTTTGTTGCGAGAAATCGATTATGCCATTTTGCTACCAGAGATGAAATCAGCGTCGGTTTCCCATGCACTTCTTTGCCTCTGAGGTAGGAAAGGGGATGGAGCTGAATTTGTCCCCTCATGCAAATATTTGGTCCGTTCCCTTTTAAAGGATGTTGCAGAGTGTCGGTTTTGTTGCGAGAATCGATTGCTGTTTGCTACCAGAGATGTAAAAATCAGCGTCGGTTTCCCTATGCACACTTCTTTTGCCCTTGGGATGGAGCTGAATTTGTCCCCCTCATGCAAATGTTGGTCGTTCTTAAAGTGATGTTGCAGAGTGTCGGTTTGTTGCGAGTGCACAAAGAGAAATCAGCGTCGGACCCTTTGCCTCTGGGATGGATGGCTGAATTTGTCCCCCTCATGCAAATGTTGGCCGTTCCCTTTTAAAGGATGTTGCAGAGTGTCGGTTTGTTGCGAGAAATCGATTGCTGTTGCTTTACCAGAGATGTAAAATCAGCGTCGGTTTCCCATGCACACCCTATTTGCCTCTGGAGGGGTAGGAAGGGGGATGGGCGGAATTTGTCCCTCATACAAATATTTGGCGTTCTCCTTTTAAAGGATGTTGCAGAGTGTCGGTTTTGTTGCGAGAAATCGATTGCTGTTTATTGCTACCAGAGATGTAAAATCAGCGTCGGTTTCCCATGCACACTTCTTTGCCCCTCTGGGAGGTAGGAAGGATGGAGCTGAATTTGTCCCCCTCATGCAAATGTTGGCCGTTCCCTTTTAAAGGATGTTGCAGAGTGTCGGTTTGTTGCGAGAAATCGATTGCTGTTGCTACCAGAGATGTAAATCAGCGTCGGTTTCCCATGCACACTTTTCTTTGCCTCTGGAGGTAGGAAGGGGGATGGAGCTTGTCCCCCTCATGCAAATGTTGGCCGTTCCCTTTTAAAGGATGTAGCAGAGTGTCGGTTTGTGGCGAGAAATCGATTGGCTGTTGCTACCAGAGATGTAAAAATCAGCGTCGGTTTCCCATGCACACTTATTTGCCTCTGGTAGGAAGGGGATGGAGCTGAATTTGTAAATGCAAATGTTGGCCCGTTCCCCTTTTTAAAGGATGTTGCAGAGTGTCGGTTTGTTGCGAGAAATCGATTGCTGTTGCTACCAGAGATGTAAAATCAGCACGTCCGGTTTCCATGCACACTTCTTTGCCTCTGGAGGTAGGAAGGGGATGGAGCTGAATTTGTCCCCTCATGCAAATGTTGGCCGTTTCCCTTTTAAAGGATATTTGCAGAGTGTCGGTTTTTGCGAGAAATCGATTGCTGTTGTTACCAGAGAGATGTAAAATCGCGTCGGTTTCCCATGCACACTTCTTTGCCTCTGAGGTAGGAAGGGGATGGAGCCGAATTTGTCCCCTCATAAATGTTGGCCGTTCCCTTTTAAGGATGTTGCAGAGTGTCGGTTTTTGCGAGAAATCGATTGCTGTTGCTACCAGAGATGTAAATCAGCGTCGGTTTCATGCACACTTCTTTGCCTCTGGAGTGTAGGGAAGGATGGAGCTGAATTTGTCCCCTCATGCAAATGTTGGCCGTTCCCCCTTTTAAAGGATGTTGCAGAGTGTCGGTTGTTGCGAAATCGATTGCTGTTGCTACCAGAGATAAAATCAGCGTCGGTTTCCCATGCACACTTCTTTGCCTCTGGAGGTAGGAAGGATGGAGCTGAATTTGTCCCCTCATGCAAATGTTGGCCGTTCCCCTTTTAAAGGATGTTGCAGAGTGTCGGTTTTTTGCGAGAAATCGATTACTGCTACCAGAGATGTAAATCAGCGTCGGTTTCCCATGCACAATTTCTTTTGCTCTGGAGGTAGGGAAGGGATGGAGCTGAATTTGTCCCCTCATGCAAATGTTGGCCGTTCCTTTTAAAGGATGTTGCAGAGTGTCGGTTTTTGCGAGAAATCGATTGCTGTTGCTACCAGAGATGTAAAATCAGCGTCGGTTTCCCCATGCACACTTCTTTGCCTCTGGAGGATAGGAGAAGGGGATGGAGCTGAATTTGTCCCCTCATGCAAATGTTGGCCGTTCCCTTTTGAGATGTTACAGAGTGTCAGTTTTTTTGTGAGAAAATCGATTGCTGTTGCTACCAGAGATGTAAAATCAGCGTCGGTTTCCCATGCACTTCTTTGCCTCTGGAGGTAGGAAGGGGATGGGCTGAATTTGTCCCCTCACAAAATGTTGGCCGTTCCCTTTTAAAGGATGCTGCGAGAGTGTCGGTTTTGCGAGAAATCGATTGCTGTTGCTACCAGAGATGTAAATCAGCGTCGGTTTCCCATGCACACTTCTTTGCCTCTGGAGGTAGTGGAAGGGGATGGAGCTGAATTTGTCCCCTCATGCAAATATTGGCCGTTCCCTTTAAAGGATGTTGCAGAGTGTCGGTTTGTTGCGAGAAATCATTGGCTGTTGCTACCAGAGAGATGCCAAAATCCAGCGGTCGGACCCATGCACAATTTCTTTGCACTCTTGAGTGTAGGGAAGGGGGATGGAGCTGAATTTGTCCCCTCATGCAAAAATGTTGGCCGTTCCCTTTTAAAGGATGTTGCAGAGTGTCGGTTTTTTGCGAGAAATCGATTGCTGTTGCTACCAGAGATGTAAAAATCAGCGTCGGTTTCCCATGCACACTTCTTTGCCTCTGAGGTAGGAAAGGATGGAGCTGAATTTGTCCCCTCATGCAAATGTTGGCCGTTCCTTAAAGGATGTTGCAGAGTGTCGGTTTTTTTGGTGAGAAATCGATTGCTGTTATACCAGAGATGTAAAAATCAGCGTCGGTTTCCCATGCACACTTTCTTTGCCTCTGGAGTGGAAGGGGATGGAGCTGACCCTTGTCCCCCCATGCAAATGTTCCTCAGGTAGAAGTGCTGGCTTGCGTGAGAAATCGATTGTGTTGCTACCAGAGTATGTGTAAATCAGCGTCGGTTTCCCATGCACACTTCTTTGCCTCTGGAGGTAGTGGAAGGGGATGGAGCATTGCAGGTGTCTTTAAAGGATGTTGCAGAGTGTCGGTTTGTTGCGAGAAATCGGATTGCTGTTGCTACCAGAGATGTAAATCAGCGTCGGTTTCCATGCACACTTCTTCGCCCTGAGGTAGGAAGGGGATGGAGCCGAATTTGTCCCCCTGGCAAATGTTGGCTGCTCCCTAAAGGATGTTGCAGAGTGTCGGTTTGTTGCGAGAAATCGATTGCTGTTGCTACCAGAGATGTAAAATCCAGCGTCGGTTTCCGTGCACACTTTGCCCTGAGGTAGGAAGGGGATGAGCTGAATTTGTCCCCTCATGCAAATGTTGGCCGTTCCTTTTAAAGGATGTTGCAGAGTGTCGGTTTGTTGGTGAGAATCGATTGCTGTTGCTACCAGAGATAAAAATCAGTCGGTCCAGCTGCACACTTCTTTGCCTCTGGAGGTAGGAAGGGGATGGAGCCGAATTTTGTCCCCTCATGCAAATGTTGGCCGTTTCCCTTTTAAAGGATGTTGCAGAGTGTCGGTTTGTTGCGAGAAATCGATTGCTTTGTTAGCTACCAGAGATGTAAAAATCAGCGTCGGTTTCCCATGCACACTTCTTTTGCCTCTGAGTAGGAAGGGGATGGAGCTGAATTTGTCCCTCCGCCAAAATGTTGGCCGTTCCTTTAAAGGATGTTGCAGAGTGTCGGTTTTTTATGAGAAATCGATTGCTGTTGCTACCAGAGATGTAAAAATCAGCGTCGGTTTCCCCGTGCACACACTATTTTGCCACTCTGGAGGTAGGAAGGGGATGGAGCTGAATTTGTCCCCTCATGCAAATGTTGGCCGTTTCCCTTTTAAAGGATGTTGCAGAGTGTCGGTTTGTTTGTGAGAAATGATTGCTGTTGCTACAGAGATGTAAAATCAGCGTCGGTTTCCCATGCACACTTGCCTCTGGAGGTAGGAGGAAAGGGATGGAGCTTCGAATTTGTCCCCTCATGCAAATGTTGGCCGTTCCTTTTAAAGGATGTTGCAGAGTGTCGGTTTTTTGCGAGAAATCGATTGCTGTTGCTACCAGAGATGTAAAATCAGCGTCGGTTTCCCATGCACTTCTTTTGCCTCTGGAGGTAGGAAGGGGATGGAGCTGAATTTGTCCCTCATGCAAATGTTGGCCGTTCCCCTTTAAAAGCAGAGTGTCGGTTTGTTAAAAAGAGAAATCGATTTGTTGCTACACAGAGAGCAAATCAGCGTCGGTTTCCCATGCACACTTTTGCCTTGGAGGTAGGAAGGGGATGGGAGCAAATTTGTCCCTCATTCAAATGCTTGTTCCCTAAAGGGATGTTGCAGAGTGTCGGTTTAATGAGAAAATCCAGCTGTTGCCAGAGTTAAAATCAGCGTCGGTTTGCACACCCCTTGCCTCTGGAGGTAGGAAGGATGGAGCTGAATTTGTCCCCTCATGCAAATGTTGGCCGTTCCCTTTAAAGGATGTTGTAGAGTGTCGGTTTGTTGCGAGAAATCGATTGCTGTTGCTACCTGAGATGTAAAATCAGCGTCGGTTTCCCCATGCACACTTCTTTGCCTCTGGAGGTAGGAAGGGGATGGAGCTGAATTTGTCCCTCATGCAAATGTTGGCCGTTCCCTTTAAAGGATGTTGCAGAGTGTCGGTTTGTTGCGAGAAATCGATTGCTGTTGCTACCAGAGATGTAAAATCAGCGTCGGTTTCCCATGCACACTTCTTTGCCTCTGGAGGTAGGAAGGATGGAGCTGAATTTGTCCCCTCATGCAAATGTTGGCCGTTCCCTTTTAAAGGATGTTGCAGAGTGTCGGTTTTTTGCGAGAAATCGATTGCTGTTGCTACCAGAGATGTAAAATCAGCGTCGGTTTCCCATGCACACTTCTTTTTGCCTCTGGATGTAGGAAGGATGGAGCTGAATTTGTCCCCCTCATGCAAATGTTGGCCGTTCCCTTTAAAGGATGTTGCAGAGTGTCCGAGAAATCGATTGCTGTTGCTACCAGAGATGTAAAATCAGCGTCGGTTTCCCATGCACACTTCTTTTGCCTCTGAGGTAGGAAGGATGGAGCTGAATTTGTCCCCTCATGCAAATGTTGGCCGTTCCTTTAAAGGATGTTGCAGAGTGTCGGTTTGTTGCGAGAAATCGATTGCTGTTGCTACCAGAAAGATGTAAATCAGCGTCGGTTTCCCATGCACACTTTTTGCCTCTGGAGGTAGGAAGGATGGAGCTGAATTTGTCCCCCTCATGCAAATGTTGGCCGTTCCCTTTTAAAGGATGTTGCAGAGTGTCGGTTTGTTGCGAGAAATCGATTGCTGTTGCTACCAGAGATGTAAAATCAGCGTCGGTTTCCCATGCACACTTCTTTGCCTCTGAGGTAGGAAGGATGGAGCTGAATTTGTCCCCTCATGCAAATGTTGGCCGTTCCCTTTTAAAGGATGTTGCAGAGTGTCGGTTTTTTGCGAGAAATCGATTGCTGTTGCTACCAGAGATGTAAAATCAGCGTCGGTTTCCCATGCACACTTCTTTGCCTCTGGAGGTAGGAAGGGGATGGAGCTGAATTTGTCCCCTCATGCAAATGTTGGCCGTTCCCTTTTAAAGGATGTTGCAGAGTGTCGGTTTTTTTGCGAGAAATCGATTGCTGTTGCTACCAGAGATGTAAAAAATCAGCGTCGGTTTCCATGCACACTTCTTTGCCTCTGGAGGTAGGAAGGGGGATGGAGCTGAATTTGTCCCCTCATGCAAATGTTGGCCGTTCCCTTTTAAAGGATGTTGCAGAGTGTCGGTTTGTTGCGAGAAATCGATTGCTGTTGCTACCAGAGATGTAAAATCAGCGTCGGTTTCATGCACACTTCTTTGCCTCTGAGGTAGGAAGGGGATGGAGCTGAATTTGTCCCCTCATGCAAATGTTGGCCGTTCCCTTTTAAAGGATGTTGCAGAGTGTCGGTTTGTTGCGAGAAATCGATTGCTGTTGCTACCAGAGATGTAAAATCAGCGTCGGTTTCCCATGCACACTTCTTTGCCTCTGGAGGTAGGAAGGGGATGGAGCTGAATTTGTCCCCTCATGCAAATGTTGGCCGTTCCCTTTTAAAGGATGTTGCAGAGTGTCGGTTTTTTGCGAGAAATCGATTGCTGTTGCTACCAGAGATGTAAAATCAGCGTCGGTTTCCCATGCACACTTCTTTGCCTCTGGAGGTAGGAAGGGGATGGAGCTGAATTTGTCCCCCTCATGCAAATGTTGGCCGTTCCCTTTTAAAGGATGTTGCAGAGTGTCGGTTTGTTGCGAGAAATCGATTGCTGTTGCTACCAGAGATGTAAAATCAGCGTCGGTTTCCCATGCACACTTCTTTGCCTCTGGAGGTAGGAAGGGGATGGAGCTGAATTTGTCCTCATGCAAATGTTGGCCGTTCCCTTTTAAAGGATGTTGCAGAGTGTCGGTTTGTTGCGAGAAATCGATTGATGTTGCTACCAGTGTCGGTTTCCCATGCATTAGGAAATTTTCTTTCTTAGTTCTTTTCAGAAAGGTAAAATTTTTCTTTGAAAAATTTTTTTCTTATGAAATGCATTTTCTATTCGTTGTATTTTACATTTCATTTTGATGTTAAGCTCTCTATAGATATCCATCGTGTACATGCAACTAATATAATCATAAGTGACAAGAATATTGTTAAATGTTTATCGTTAAAAGAATGTATTGTAGCATTTTTTTTTTCCTCGCGAGAAGAGTTTTAGAATTTCACTCCCAGGTTTGATTTGGTTTGTTCATCTACGGTCATCTTGTGCACACTTTAGCTAATTGGACTGGGTCGTTCAATTTCACGTAATTTCCGAACCACAAACAAACATCCATGCACAGCCAGGATTCGAACCTGGAGCCTGTTGTACCATAGGCCAGATCTCCTAGCCAGTCGGTTAGCAGGCCGCAGTTCCAAAAGGGAAATGTAGGTTTTGACTTAATTGCATAACTGAATTTAACAGCAGACAAGCTGTATTGTGTGTTATATTACATGCAATTAGTGTTTTGTACTAATGAGAACACTCAAATCGATTGTTCGATATCGTGTATAATGAGACTCAAGTAATTAGTGAGTACCTTCACAGGTCGAAACAATTACAGATTAAATATGGACTACATTATGAGTTGTTGCATTGTGATGGCTGATAGATCACGAGATGAGAAATGTTCACTCAAATGAGAAGTGAAAGTGAAGCTGACCCCCTCTTGACGAATTGTCTTAACAAGATTTTTTTTTGAAGAAGGGAGAGAGTTATGCGACGAGTCGAGCAGAAGAGTAATCACATGTCTCCGATGGTCACCATGTCTATAGTTAGAAGGATTAACATGTAAATTCCTGAAACATGACTATTCATCATATGTTCTGACTTATTATAAGAAATGTAGAAATATTTTTCCGAGATTGTTGTCTTCTTCTTTATTGACGCATCAGCCCCTTGGTTGGGCGAGGCAAGTCTACCTATTGGTAGATTTCGAGACAGGTTTGTAGCGGATGGCCTTTTTTTCTTTTTACGGGATTGGGATAACATCCCTACGATAAAAACCGTACAGTAATGTTAGACTGAAACCTTCTATTTAAATTATATTCCAAAACCATTACAAACATCTATGGCACAGATGGAAATCGAAACTGAAACTTGTGGAATCTACAGTACAGTGCTAGGCACTCGGCCATCAACTACCGAGATGGTTGTCCCATTGTCCCAAAAATTAGAGATGTACAAGGTACATTTCTGACATAAATATGGTAAAAATGACAATTTTCGAATAATAGCTGAAAAAAATAAATTACCATGTAAACTACCCGATTTAATAATTATTGTTTAAATGAACCCTCTCTAATGAAAAAATATTAAATTATTTCTTTAGTATTTTTAAACATATTAAATATCATCAGTATGACTCTTATAATCTATTATGGGAAAAATTATTTTTTTTAAGAAGTTACCAAGTTTGTAGTTGATGAACATTTAGTTACCATCAGAAACAGAGAAGTCTTCAGAACATTTGATGCATTTCTGAATATATTTGACTGAAAGGAAAATTCAGAAGTAAATAAAAACTATCAAACCCCAAGAAGCTATTGCCATGGGTGCCTACACAATAGGGTTTGTAGGCATTTTATCTAACTATCACCAAACTATATCAACTTGAATTCATGAAATTGTAATCCCAAAGGGTTGAGGAAGTCGCGCTTGAAAAATGAAAATCGCGGCTTCTTCAACACGAGGAAGTTGAAAGTGCCAAAGTGCTTCCAGATATTTTCCGTCACAACTTGAAATTATCTCAAGTGGCCTCTAAGACAAAGAAATAACAATCTCTCCAAGACTTCTGGAGAACTCAATTTCCGCGCCATCGCTTTCCCGGGAAAAGTAATGTACTCTTCAAGAGAATGGAGAACGGCGTGTGGCGTCACAAACCCAGGGCCCTTGGATCATAAAAGATCTCGAAATAGCCATCCGTGCTTCTTTCGGAAAACTGTTAAGTTCACGGCCCCATTATTTGGGAAGGAGATTCGCAGAATGGTAATGTGTATGCACACCTTCTTGCCTCTGGAGGTAGGGAAGGGGGATGGAGCTGAATTTGTCCCCTCATGCAAATGTTGGCCGTTCCCTTTTAAGGATGTTGCAGAGTGCCGGTTTGTTGCGAGAAATCGATTGCTGTTGCTACCATTGATGTAAAATCAGTGTCGGTTTCCCATGCATTAGAAGTGGGCACTTGGAATTGCTCCGATGTAAAGATAGTCACAAAAGGTGTGGCAGAAATGAAATTGTCTTCCTTTTTTCCTTATTTCTTTCCAGAAAGGTACACATTTTTTTAAAAAATAATGTTTCTTATAAAATGTATTTCTATTTTTATACTTCACATTTTTTTTTTTATTCAGAGTTTTTATGCTTAGTACACAATTGACTTTAATCGTGTAAATGCAACTAATATAGTCATAAGTGTCATGAATCTTGTCAAATGTTTATCTTTAAATAATGTATTGTAGTATTTTTTTCCACGAGGAGAGTTTTAGCATTTCATTCCCAGGAGCGATGAATGTATGTTATTTGTCAATTTTTAATAACCACCCATTACTCAAATTTGACAGCAGACAAGCTTTATTTGTGGATAGTGCTATTACATGCAACAGTGTTTTGTATTAATGAGAACAAGCTGCCACTGAAATCTGATAGCAGATATTCGTTAAAAGTAGTAAATATCTGCGCGACCTTCCCAGTCGAAACATTTCAGAAGGAATATGTACTCGCCATGAGTTGTTTCATATTGATTGGTGATAGACCATGAGCTGAAAATTGTCTACTCCATTGCTAAATGAAGGAAGCTCACCCGCCTCTTGATGGATTGTTTTAAAAAGAGGATTTTTTTTTGGAGAAGAAGTTTTTAAGTCGAGTTGATTAAAAGTATTTTTAACATGTTTGAATATCGAGATGATGGTCACCTCGTCTATAGTTAAAGTTTTAAAAAGATAAATACCTGAATCATGACACATCCTATTCGAATTTTCGTCATATGTTCCTAACGTATTAAAAGAAATGTAGAAATCTGTTTCGAGATGGTTATCTTCTTCTTCATTGAAGCAACAGCGTCATGGTGGCCCAAGGCCATTTGCCTACTGGGAAAATTCGAGACAGGGGATGTTTTTCTTTTTAGGTATAGTGATGTCAGTCCCTGGGACCAGCGCTCTAAAACAATATTAGACTGGAACCTACGGTGTAAAGTGAACACAACAAACAACCGAACCACAACAAACAACCCGCTCCTGCCGGAAGTCGAAACTCTAGATCTGTAGATCCGAGCTTCAGACCGCTAGTCACTCGGCCATCAGGCCCTCGAGTTGGTTGACACCTTGTCCAAAGTTGGTTTGGTTCAGGTTTGTCGCTGTACGATCATTTTGTGCACATTAAGGTTAATCAGAGCCGGAATCTACATATTAACGTGTATTCCATGACACTAACAAACATCCGTCCAAACTTAAAGAGAATATACATGATGTATTTCAGAAGCATAGATAAAAAAATTGAAAACTTTCGAACCAATTTGACAGAATTAAATTACCATGCCCATTATCAATATGAAGAAGATTTAATAATTATTGTTTAAAAAAAATACCTTTAAATTAAAAAATTAAAAATAATTATTGAGCTTTTTTTTTAATATATTAAATATTATTAGTATGAGTATTATATTCTCTTCTCTTTAGGATTCTTACAAATTATTTTTAATAAAGTTACCAAGTTTATATTTGACGAAAATTTAGAGTTTTCAGAAAGCGGAAGTCTTCAAAGCAAATGACGTATTTCCGAATTTATTTGGCTGAAAGGAAAATTTTACGAAAGTACCTAAAAACTGTTGAAACACGATGAAACTATTGCCATGGGGGTCCACAAAAGAGGGTTTCTGTACATTAACTTTGTGGGACCATCTTATAGAATCTTGACTTCGAGAAACGATAATCACAAAGTGTTGGAAAGAGTCACACTTGAAAAATCTCACTCCCAAACACGGGAAGTGCCAAAGTGCCTCCAGATATTTTCCAGCACAACTTGAAACTACTTCAAGTGGCCTTTAAGACAAAGAAATAACAATCGCTCCCAAGACTTCTGGAGAACTCAATTTCCGCGCCATCGTGTTTCTGGGAAGAAACAATACTCTCAAGAAAACGGAGAACGGTGCGTGGCGTCACAGACCCCAAGGCTATAAAAGATCCCCGAGGCCAAGGGATCATAAAAGATCCCCAAAATTCCCATCCGTGCTTCTTTTGGAAAACTGTTTTCGCGGCGCCATTATTTGGGAAGGAGATTCGCAGAATGGTAATGTGTGTGCACACTTCTTTTTTTGCCTCTGGAGGTAAGAAAGAGGGAGGAGTTGAATTTTCTGTCTCATGCAAATGTCGGCCGTTCCCCTTAAGGAGATGCTGCAGTCTCGGTTTGTTGCGAGAAATCGATTGCTGTTGCTACCAGGGATGAGAATCCAGTGTCGGTTTCATATGTGTTAGAGTGGGCACTTGGAATTGCTCGATACAAAAGATAGGCAAAAAAAAGGGTGGCACAAATGGACATTTTTTTCTTTTTTTTTCTTCTTATATCTTTTCAGAAAGGTACAATTCTCTTTGAAAAAAAAGTTTTCAGTTTCTTATAAAATGTATTTCTATTCGAGACATTTTTATATTTCACATTTATTCGGATCGTTGGTGCACAGCACGATAAATTTTGTTGTGTAAATGCAACTAATAGAATCATAAGTGACAAGAATCTTGTCAAATGTTTATCTATAAAAAAATGTATTTTAGCATTTTTTTCACACGAAAATAGTTTTGGCATTTTATTCCCAGGGCAGAGAATGTGTGTTGTTTCAAAACTATATAATAACAACCCATCACTCAAAAATTTGACCGCAGTCCTGCTGAATTGTGGGTTGTTATAGTTATTGTTGTATTACATGCAATTAGTGTTTTGTACTAATGATAGCAGATATTCGATATGATGTATAATGAGACTCAGGAAATTAGTGTCTTCACAGGTGAAAAGAATTACAAATGAAATATTGACTACATCATGAGTTGTCGCATCGGTAGACCACGAGAGCAGAAATGACTACTATCAACGAGAAGTGAGGGAAGTTGATCTATGTCTAGACAAATTGTCTTAAAAAGAGTTTTTATTTTTTGAAGAGAGAGAGAGAGTTCTGCGAAGTCGACCAGAAGTGTTGTCACATGTTACACTATCGAGACGATGGTCACCTTGTTTATAATTAGAGCGATTAAAAAGGTAAATTCCTGAAACATGACACATCCTATTCGACTATTCGTCACATATTCGTGACGTATTAAAGAAATATAGAGATATGCTTCGAGATGGTTATCTTCTTCTTTCTTCATGGTGGGCCCCATGGTGGGCCAAGGCAGTCTGCTTACTAGCAGATTTCGTGTCAGTGGATGTTTCCGCTTTACTTCATATGGAGGGCACCCTACGACCAACGCTCTACAGTCATGTTAAATTGGGACCAATGGTGTAAAAAGTGGATTCAAGCCACTACAAACAACCACAAACAGGCACCACCGAAACTAGAACCCAAAACCTGTAGAGCCGAGGGGCAGAGCTTTAGTCGCTCGACCACCAGGCCATCGAGGATTTTCATCACTTTGTCAAAATTAGAGAGATGTACAAAGGTGCATCTCAGAAAAATAGATGATAAAATTGACAACTTCGAATCACGTCTGACAAAACTAAATTACCAAATCCACCATCATTAGGAAGAGAGATTTAATATCTATTAATTAAAAAAATTCTAATGAAACATTTTTAAAATTATTTATTGAATTTTTTTCTTTTAAATATTTAAATATTATTAGTATGACTCTTATAATTTCCTGTCATACAAATTGTTTTTTTAAAAAAAAAGTTACAGAGTTTATAGTTGTTGTACATTTAGTTACCTTCAAAACCAAGATGCCTTCAGAGCAAATGATGCATTTCCGAATATATTTAACTCAAAGACAAATTTACGAAGCACCTAAAACCTATTGAAACGCGATTAAACTATTGTCATGGGGGTCTACAAAATGGGGTTGCAATGCATAACTTCTAACCGTCTTGCCATCCTATATCAACTTTGAATTCGCGAAATGATAATCGCAAAGTGTTGGGAAGAGTCACTTGAAAAAATCTCACTCCCAACACGCGAAGTGCCAAAGTGCCTCAGACTCATAACTTTAAATTACTCCAAAGTGGCCTTTAAGACAAAGAAACAATAATCGCTGCAAGGCTTCTGGAGAACTCAATTTCCCGCGCCATCGCCTTCCTGGGAAGTAATACTCTTCAAGAGGGTGAGAACGGCGTGTGACGTCACAGACCCCAGGGCCCTTGGATCATAAAGATCCCGAAATACACATCCGTGCTTCTTCGGAAAACTTGGTAAGTTCACGGCCCCATTATTTAGGAAGGAGATTCGCAGAATGGTGATGTGTGTGCGTACCTCTTTGCCTCGGGGAGGGACGGGGTGGGGGGTGGGGAGTTGAATTTTTCTCTCATGCAAATGCTGGCCGTTCCCTTTTTTAGAGGATGTTTCAGAGTGTCGAAGATATCGATTGCTGTTGCTACCAGTGATGTAAAATCAGTGTCGGTTTCATATGTATTAGAGTGGGCACTTGGAGTTCTCCGATGCAAAGAAGACACTCACAAAGGGGTTGCACAAATGTAAATTTTCATTTACTGTTTTCCTTTTTTGCTTATGTTTTCAAAAGAAGAAGTTAGAATATTTCTTTGGAAAAAAAAATAATGTTTCTTATAAAATGTATTTCTATTCGATGTATTTTTGATATTTCCCATTTTTATTCAGTACATTGATGCTCAGCGCACAATAGATTTTCATCGTGTAAATGCAACTACTAGAATCATGAGTGACAATAATCTTGTCAAATGTTTATCTTTAAAGAGTGTATTGCAGCATTTTTTTTCGGAGAAAAAGCTTTGACATTTCTTTTCAGGAGAGTGGAATGTGTTGTTATTTGACAAGTACATAATAACAAGCCATGACTCAAATTTGACAACAGAAAGCAGTATTGTGGTTAGTTATATTATAGGCAATTAATATTTTGTACTAATGAGAACAACCTGTCACTCAAATCTGATAGCAGATATTCGGTATTATGTGTAATGAAATTAGCGAATGTCTGTGCTACTTTCACTGGTCGAAACTAAATACAGAGGGAATATGGACATTGTTTTTTTTTTGTGTTTTTGTGTTTTTGTTTTGTTGAACATCGGTGAGTTACGTATTGCATTTATATGTGCCACGAGCAGCCCGATGGATTATGAGGGTGATAATGATAAGACATTATTTTGGGGATGATTTTAAGGGGTAACTTTCCCATGTCTGCTGGTCGTATGGGAGGAAATCAGAAAACTTTCCCATCAGATTGACGGAATATTGAAGCGAGACGAAATATAAACACATGGTAGCAGCAATAATCAATGAGTCGGGAAATATCAAGGTTTTTTTGAGTATCGTATTGGAGGAAAACCCGAAAAAATTCCCACTAGCTAGTTCGACTAATCAATTGCAAAGAGCTGAACTTCACAAAGCCATCGATTTCTCTATCTCTTTCATATTTTTTTGAAACTAAAATCTACAACAATACCCCAGCGGAGTTGAATTCCCAGCCCTAATGCTCACCAGTGGTGCTAGTGCATCACTGAGCCACAAATCGGGTAACTGAGTCCTCCTGCTTGTTAGCTACACAGGTTACAATTACGCCACCATTTCTGAAATTAATAATATTATACCTTCATTCAGACCTCATTCATATCTCGTATTAATCGTGGTTTGAGTGGTGGTGGAAGAGGGTTCGATTCCCTCTGGTGACGAGAATTTCTACTATAGCTATAAAAACCATGTAGACATGAGATGCTTGATATTCATATCTCGCATTAACAGTTATTTATTCTGGTGTTTTTATTTCAGAATTAATCTTTTTCTGGTTAACAATTTATTCCAGGAAAGAAGAGATGCTGTCAATCAACAAATTAAGCAGATTCAAGGGACAACTTGGAAAAAGTACAATTGCCCTCTGGAATGTAACAAAATAAGTGTCTGAATGCACTATTATTTACCTATAGATTGAAAGAAAATAGTTTTATTTATTGCTCTTCAAAAACAAATAATTTATATTGCTGATAATCATGAATCATTGTTTTTGAAATTGTGATCGAAGACAGTAATCAAAGCAGAAATAAATGAAATGTTATGATCGACTGTTGTCAGTTCCTAAAATAATTTGTGAAATTTATAGCATTTCTGATTCTTCTATTTTTTCTTTCCGGTGACATGAAAATGGAACGAGATGATGGAATTGAATTTTCGAGAGAAGAAAAAATTTTCCAGATAAGTGATTGTGGAAAGTTATTTTCAAAATGGGTTCCAATTGAAGCATCAGTTTTAGAATGTTGAAGGGGAAAATGGTTCAATTCTTTGCAGTTACAGCATCAAAGATTTCGATCGGATCGTAAATAAAATTTAAAGTTGTATTTAAATCAAAATATTTTCTTTTTATTCATTTCCTAAAAAACGTTATTTGTAAAAAATATATTCCATTTTTATTGTTAAACTTCTTTTTAGATTATAGGGGCTGTAGTATTTTTCTCACAAGAATAGTTTTTTAGTTTTTTTTTTTTTTCCCCAGGAGAAAGGAATATATATTGTTTAACAAGTGCTGCAAATAACAACCTATAAATCAAATTTGACGTCAGATAAGCAGTGTTGTGGAAATATTTATATTTCAAGCAATTAGTATTTTACTCTAATGAGAACAATCTGCCACTCAAATCTGAGAGCAGATAATCAGTGTCATAGAGAATGATACCTCATGAAATTAGCGATTGCTTGTGCGATTTTCACAGGTCAAAACAAATGCAGATGGAATACTACGCCATGAGTTGTTGCATTGTGATTGATGATTGAGCATGGGCTGAGGGAGTGTCGACTCCATTGAGAAGTGAGAGAAGCTGCCGTCCACCCTCTTGGAAGGATTTTTCTTAAAGAGAGTTTTGGAAAGAAAGGAGTAGTGTTCTAGACACGTCGACAAGAAGTGGTGTTCTTAATTTTTCTCTGAAGTGACTAAACAGGCCGGAGTTTCCGCCTTTTTCTAAAGTGACAACCTTGTGGATTTGTGTATCACTCAGTGGAAGTTAAGGTCTGCCGCAGACCAGGTGCTATAGATTCCCACTTAGAGTGAACGAAAAAATTTCTACTTAGAAAATCTCCCTACACCTTTTGAACTTCTCCTACCTTAAAGTGAACTGCACTTGGGCATTTATGTGTATCTTTAGTTTTCATTTTTTGTAAATACTATTTCTGTATAAAGTTCTATGTAAAGATATATGAATCTAAATGCCTTCTTTTGAAGCCGTTATAGATCTAGTATAGACCGAGACTTTGCTTATGAGATATTTATTTGTCTTATTCTGCATATGGTTAAAAAGGTAACTTAACAAGTTTAATATAAATTTAACATAAATCCTTTATCACATTTAAAAAGTTTTAGCAACAACGTAATTTTTTATAACATTTTGTCAAATCCACTACAAGATCTTTCATATTTCTTAATTTGTTATAGTCCTACAAATTCGTTCAAAAATCTTACAACAATAAATATACTTTTTATTGATGGCGGGAAAAATAACAGGAATAAATGCGTTTTGATATTTATTTACAAGTGAAATCCTTATCTGAGATGGTTACTATTTGAATAGTTTTTAATTTGGCTGTGCATGAAATTTAAAAATAAATATAACAGCATATTACATATAAATATTTATTTAAAAAAACTTTTTTTAATATGAAATTTAAATAAAAATTGTAAATTCCACTAAGAAAACATGAAAAAAAATCCGACTAAAAGTAAATAAGCAGCAGTCACAAATTAATAATAATCTAATTCACCACTTTTCTATACAAATCTAATTTTTGCTGTCTGTTATAATTATCATGGTCTCCAAATAAAACGATACTCCACTGTACTGTAAACAGAGTTATTTTATTCAAAACTCAGACGTCTTCTATCTATATTCACATTTCTTGCTGGTTAAAAAAAAGATAACGCCCACGCGCAGACGTATAATTCTTGTAGCCTAGGCTTACATTTCCATTTTTAATAATAAATTACGGTCGTGGTACTATTTATATTCACGAGGCAACATACCGTCACTCATTGGACATGTTTATTAAGCATTCAATAAAATCATTGGAAAAATGAAAAAGGTTATTTTACATACATTACACTGTAAATATAAACAAACTACATACATTACATTATGAATATAAACTAAAAAAAGTTTACAAAAAATTACTGGCTGACATAGGCAAGATCCACATTTTTGATCCTGGTGTCTTAAAAATTCCACTTTGGGGTTTTGCATTGAGAATTATGCTTTTCATTATCAACACCTTTAACTAATAATATTATTTATTCTGCCCTTAGATCATTTATAAGTAGATAAATTATGATCAACCAATAGCACTAAATAAATTCCCAATGTTCTTTTCTAATAAACAAACATACATTTTACACACAATATATTTTTTATCAAATTTAACCAAAAATGCTTTTACAGAAATCCATGAAACATTAAATGGTTAATTCAAGGTAACCCTGTCTTTGGTAAACTATATATTAATTGTGCTGAAATAGATTTTATTTTTAAAACAAATAACAAAATTATGCACTATTTTTTCAAATTTATTTTCCACCTTTGCTAGAATGTCTCAAGTACGTGACAAAAAAGAACAGATACTCCTACATGAAAATACTTTATATAATAATAAGCAATTAACATCTCTGTAAAGCATCACATTTTAGGAAAATTATGGGGTATTTTTGCTCAAAACTATACTCTGCATTACTCTACTGTCCACCTATTTTATTCCATCTGTATCTAAAAAAATATTTAAAGATTTTAATTAACTTTTTGATATAAAATTCTTAGCTTTCAATAACTGTTGGTTTCCCAGGAAAAGCTTTTCCTCTTGAATAGATTTTACTAAAATTCTCTCAACAATATTTTTCCTGATACTTCAATTGGACCAAATAATTTAAATGATGAACACTTGGTATTTTTAATAAATCTAAATATTCACTTTAAGATATATGCAAGTAAAACATTTACAAAATTATTGTTTTAAACTCAGCAGTTGATTCACAAAGTTCACTCACTTGCAACACAAACATTTTGTTCTCACCAAAACTGGATTAATCTCTCAATAGTACGTCCTGTTTCGATCGGATGATCTGGATCTGTTCTCCAGCCAGGATTCCTGGTCCGTTCCATCAAAACTTATTATATACTAGTCTGTGATAGTTCACTCCTCGTGAAATAAAATCAGTAGGGTTCTGGTGTGATCTAATGTGGTGCCACTGAAAATCAGATGATAATCGATGTATTGTAGCCACCTGTTGCGCAAAAGTCTTTAAATCACTCGGTTCTTTCTTAAGCCAAGAAAGAACAATAATCGAATCCTTCATAAAACTACTTTATATGTCTTAAGCTTCAAGCCAATGAGCGTTCTTTTCATTAATTACGCTTATTTTCATTAAATATTTTCATTCGCAAGACAGACACAAATTCAAGTTTGGGATCACACTTTTGAATTTTTGATTGAGACAACTCTCGGTTTTACTAGCTATTAATTTTATCTTTGTCTTGCCCGATGAGGTAACGGATTTATAATAAATTGCAGCTCCATACCTATGTCCAGAAGCATCAGAAAACCAATAAATTTCAATAAGCTCTAGCCCAAATCTTTTAATTATTATCTTATTCACACTCTCAAGATTTCTCAAGGAACAGTGCCATTATCTTTTTCTGGTTGGGACCAGATTGATAAATATTAAAGATGACACATTCGTCTATGTTAAATGTTAATGGCATATTCATTGAAGGCATTCGCTTTCGACACCACTGGGCCCAAAACCACTCAAATATTGTCTCTGTAGTTGATAAGATCCCTTCACTAGTGTGTAAAATATGCCAGTGCTACCATTTATTTAATAATAATCTTCTACTAGTCTCCAGGATAATCCTATCATCCTTCGTTTCGGTTGGTTTGGCAAAATCCTATTCTTTTCTGTTAAGTGCAAGTTTAGGTTAGCTTTCAAGTCACTTATGTAGTGTCATTCCTCCTCTTTGTTATATGGCATTAAGTTGATTCTGCAATTCTTTAGCTTCTTTCAATGTTTCAGCACCGTACTAATTACAGACGCAGCATCGGGAAGATATTCTCTTCATCACTTGATAATAATCTCAAAGTGCGCATCGCAAGGGTATGATCCACTAGCAATTACATAGGTAACTGTGACTAATTTTTTGCAGAATTATTCTTAATATCTAAGAACCTTATGTAAGGATAACATCATTTTTTAATTTACAACATAGTAAGATCTTTCTTAAAAACAATAGTTGTGAGCCTACCTCTTCTACTAATGAACATACTCAGTCATTGGAGCAAGAAATTTCCATAATTATATTTTCTTTTTTTTTTAAGTTTGTAACCTACTTGCACTTTTCACTGCTAATCAAACACGTTTGACTTCCTACTTCTATTACAGACATCTATCTTTCACCACTCTGAATTATACAAATCTTTTACTAAACAGTAAAATAATACTCAATAATGCGTCAGGGATCTTTTCGACTCAAGCTGAAATAACAGCCGGGTTTGAAATATGTAATTTCTCACCCTTTTCACTAATGACATTTACTTCTTCTGCATTTTCAATCGGTTTTAGATTTCTTTGTAAGTCAAACAGTTCAAACAAGGTTTATGAGCTTTTTAAGATTCGATTCTCTCGGGTTTCGATAGAACATTGGATTTGCAGGACAAGCGTATAGTACATGATTCCTATACCGGGACACACCATGGAACTCTTGCTCGGAGAAAAACACATTAGGGAGCCGTTTTTGTTTGTACTGGAATTTTGAAATCTAGTTTTTTTTTTTCCAATATGTTTATTTTTGTTTCCTTTTAAACATCTTCAATTCCAATCGTTGTCGCTCCAAGATAACTTGAGTAGACAAAAGATATCGCATTCACTACCTGGGGCTAGGAGGTAATATTTTCCCTTTATTCTCCCTGCCATATGATGTCCTTCTAGTCATATGTCTGGATATTTTTATCTAAGGGCATGAATGTTCAACAGATACAATTAAATCACACAAAAATATAACGGTGTTAACTCCTCTTAATTGACCCCCTCTTAATCTAATTCTCGAGACAAACTGCCCGTAACTTTCAGAATACGATTTTACTGCCTTATGAAAGTGATTCAAATAATGGTGGTTTGAAATTATTTAAGTACAAACCGTTTTTAAATTATGAGAATTTTCAAATCCTCTTCAATTTATAAACCATTAAATTGTCAGATTTTTCTTCTAAAATATTCAGAAGAAATTCTGATTTTTAATTCTTTGGATGCGTTTTTAATTTCAAATGCTTTCGCAGGGGTACTGAAAGAATAAGTAGAATGATTCAGCACTTTTAGGTACCGGTATACACAAGGTCTTTACTTTTAATTAAGGTTTCTAGTTCATCGCAGATTGAGTTTTTGGTTTATCCCGACCTTTCCTTCCTCAGGTTCTCTAACTCTAGTTCTTTTCTAATTGTTTAAGCTGTTCCACCTCTATATTCGGAGTACTTTCATTTTTATCGATCTCCGCTCATTTCTAGTTTTTATCTTTCCGATCTCTCTATTTTCCGCTTCCACGGATTCTTTTCCAGAATCAATTATGCTGTTAACGAGATCCCTTTCAGTCTTAAAAACCTCCTTTCAGATTAAATTTCTAATTTCTATCATCTTTATTATCCACTACCCAGTTAAGCCCAATTCCAAAGCCAACTTAATTAATTCGTCCTTTCTCAAATTGTTAATACACATTTGCCGTTTTAAATGTTCTCAAACTCACAAGAATAACTAGAAAAAATCACAACTTCCCTGCTTCAACTGAATCTCCATATCAAACTCTAATGTAAACTAGTCACTTCAGGAATAACTTGAATTCAAACCAGAATTCTAATCAAATTTGAATTCGAACTTCACAGAATTCTAATCTAAACTGGAATCAGCTCCAAATGTGAGTTAGTCTCTTCGAAATCCAAACTTGATTCAAACTCCTAAAAATTCTAATAAAAATTGAATTCAAACTCTACATAAATTCTAATCCAAATTTGATTCAAAATCCTTAGAATTCGAATCAAAACCTGAATTCGAACTCCACAAGAATTTTGATTCAGACTCGTGCTCACGACGGACCATGTTAAATGTCATGGTCTCCACATAAGCATGCATACTCCAGGTGGACTGTAAAGCTCAACTCTTTTATTCAAAAACCAAACGCATTCTCCCGATATTCACATTTCTTGCTCGTTAAAATAAGTTCAACCCCAAGCAGACGAATAAGTTATGCTTCCTCTGGCGTAGGTGTGCATTTCCATTTTTTCAATAATAAATTACGCTGGTGGAGCCTTTTATATTCATGGAGGCAAACAGTCGATAAATGAAAATTTTCAATCAAAATTCTAAAATTTGGCTAGGGAATTACAATATTGTTATGTTTAGATTACTTCTTTCTAAAAAATAAAGAAGATTCATAAAAAGAGTTTTTATAACAAAATAAAAAAAAAATTTTTCGTGCATATGTCAAACAAAACAAAACAGGTATAGTTTTTATGTTTTAATGGGGACTTTTGAACTGAGATTAATATTTTATTGGCTGAAACTGAATTATGACAGCTTTAAGTTTCATAAGTTCTATTTAATTGGTGGAATGTAATTCCAATGCTCAATAATTTTTGCTAAAAGAATTTTAAAAATATCAAATTAAATATCTCCACTAGTGATCTCTATCGTAAAATCTATATAAATTCACGGAAGAAATAATTGTATCTATAAAAAATATTATCTATAAATTTATCATTATTCTGACAAAGGATTAGAAGATTCTTATACTTCACGACAAATGCATGGAAAAATAACACATAAAGTACTTTAAGTAATTTGGTCTGATGCGAATGCCATACTAATGACAATTTTGTGTGTAATTTTGAACCAGTTGATATATCTATAAAATATGGCATAAATTATTTTTGCAATTAATATTTGCCATCAATAAAATAGTGATTTTCTATCAATGTTTTAATTCTTTAATTAAAAAAGATTTACTTTCGTAAAATATTTGCTTAACATAAGGGCTTCGTAAGTGGGACACAAGGACCAACACGGTGGACATAAGGACATTATATGTGTGTGGTACAATGGTTCACGATGTACAAGTATAAATAATTGATATAACTTTGTTGTTTAACAATGTATAATTTAAGAACAAACACATTTATCACAGTCAACGACACTACGGTGATTTTTCGAGGAGAAATTATGCAAACATTTCCGACCACATCCGTTTGTTTTAAGGGGCAGCAATAATTTTTTGTAATGCCAATTGCATAGATATGAAGAAGCTACTTGATTGTGTTATTTGGAACATATGAACCAATTTTGCGATATATTTTAATCAGTTTACCTTTATAAAATTCATTTAACGTCAAAATAAATAATTAGCTAACATTTTCATAACGCTCACACATGGCCTCATTGGCGGAAGGGTCCTTCTCGAATTTGGACACAAGGACTTTTTTTTTTTTTTATAATGGGGTACAAGGGCTTTTCATAAAAAATGGAACACAAATGCATCATATGAGGGACACAAAAACGAATGATAAGGAAAAAAGAGGTAAATAAGGGCCAAAGGGAATACAAGGGCATCATAAATTAATTTTCAATCGCTGACGGTGGACACAATTGCTTCGTAATGGAACACTTACATATGAGGTAACTGTGGGTATAAAAGAAGGCTTCATACATAAATCTCACAAAGGTCAAACGTTGGAAAAAAGGGTTTCATGCGTGAGACACCAAAAGGCCAATTACCTACATGACAAGTAATATAAAAACATTTTTTTTTTTTTAAATCAATTCCTACTTTTTTGTTTCAATATATTGCAGAAAGTACTTTTGCAAAAAATAATTTTCATTCCTTTTTAAAGTTTATCTGGCGCCATCTATTGGTAGATATATGCGCATCTGAAATCGAAAGAAAATTAATATTTATGAATTAAATTTATTTACAGAATTAATATTTGAAAAAACTATAAACAAGCTCAAAAAAAGTATTTGAACTTGGTGAATGAATAAAAAGGGCAAAAATTTTGTTTCTTGCTCGATTGAAAATTTGAGCAAAGATATATATATAGGGAGGTGTGTGAGCTAATAGAAGGAATTGAAAAACAATGATAAGCCACAAAAAATATCATTTCCCCATCCAGAGGAGGATGATAACATTAGGGATAGAGGGGGGTTGAACCCAGGGCCAGATTTAGATGAGGCCCTGGAAGCTGTTTATTCCACTTATGAGGCCCTTTCACCTCCCCATTTTTAAGTTTGTAAATTACATGAGAGATAATAAAAATACATCATTACTGTGATATATATCAATATGTTAAATGAAACAGGTTGGGATTGGTACTAATCTTTTATAAAAAATGTGGCACGGATAACAAATAAAAATAAAGTCAAGAACACTCATTTGGACATTTATGTTCAGCACCCTATAGTACTTGCAACAATAACTAATGAAACATAACACACAACATTTACGAGAAACAAGTGAAACAATGAAAATCTTTGATTACGAAAATAAAATATGCAATAAAAATGATCTATTTTCTATCAAATTAAATTAATATATTCAATACATTGAAGATTAAAAACAGAATTCAATTCAGATAAATTTTCATAATAATTCGCATTTAAAATTTAAGTATGAATTATTATGTGTTGTATTATTCAGTGTTTTAGTGCTAAAGATGAGTTCTCAATTTGTCGGGTAGGATCAGGCCAAAGGTTCAAAGCATTATCCACTGGTGTCTATCAGCATGAATACAGATCTTACCAGGAAATACCCCAATAAAAAGATGGATGATTAATATACATAAGATTATAACATGCATACCCTAGTAATACAATCACAAGAATTTTTGAATTATAGCCAGTTGTAGGTTTTTAATAATAATGAAGGATTACTAATTAAGTATAGTCCCGGCGGTGGCATGGGTGTTTGTAGTGATTCAGAATCTACTTTAAACCATAGGTTCTGGTCTAATAGGATTGAAGAGCGTAGGGCGTAGGCTGACAACTCTACCCTGTAAAAACAAATACATCTCCTGTCTCGAAAACTGTCGGTAAGGAGACAGTGTTCTTGGCACACCATGGGGCTGTTGCGCTACTGATGATGATGGGGATGAGTTAAGTAAAATTTTTAGCTGCTCAACATTTCTTTTTATTGCATATTATGAAATTATGTGATTAGAAAAATGATTTTACTTTTTATCTCAAAAATGAAGCCCAACCCATGATTTAAGCTTATATTTGAACTTGCATACAATTCATATGAAAAATAAATTTATAAAAGCAGAAACATTTTCATTTTATTAATATTTTGCAAATGTTGCAAATTTAATAAATAACAGAATTATCACACAGCGCTACGAATAAGGAAACTAATAGAATAGAAATAACAAATAGAATTAAATAATGAATAATAAAATAAATAACGAAATCTTAAAGTATTTTAACAATGTAAAGAACAATGAATCTTAATTACCGAAACTGATTAATAATAGAAATAATATATTTAACAAAAATCTATTCAATTATATATTCAATTATATATATTCAATTATATATTCTAATTATAATCCTTATTTATTATATTCTAATATAATTCTTATTCTATTATTTTTCTAATATAATTATATATTCATATTATAATTTTCTATTCAATTATATATATTTTATAACTAATACATACCATAATTAATAATTACAAAAATAAAACTTAAACAAAATCTATATAAAAAAGAAGCAAAAAATAATTAAATAAATAAATAAACATTTCTGTAGTTTAATGACATAATTAAATCATCAAAATTAATAATATATTGAAAATATTTATAAAAAAATCACCTTCTTTTCGTTATAATTTACTATGTTGTTGGATTATAAATTAACTGTAAAGTATATACTCTTAAGTTAAACAGCTTTGAGTGAAAAATACTTTTAAATTAATATGCTTTAGTTTTGATTTACGATGTCAGAACAACAAATAAATTTTGAAACTTTGAAACAAACCGTAAAAAACATGAAGACAAGAAAAATTTAATGAGATTCTTTTAATATTCAGAATTTTTATAACAGTTTTCCGTGATGTATATTTTTATTGTTGAAGAAAAATCTGCTTTTCCTTTTTATCTAGGGCACACTTGTGTTCATAAATTTTTACATTTAAGTATTCATTATAATGGTGCTCTACAGCACGCATTTTCAAATATTTATAGTTAATAAAAGAAGCCAATAAGGAAAATAAATATTGTTGCTTACTTTTAATATAAAGAAGAAAAATAATTATATTTTAAACAAAAAATAATAATTTTCAAACATATAATTTATAAAATTTATCGTAACTAAATGAAATGTATTATTTAAAAATATTGTAATTATTTAAAAGATTTTATTATTTTTAATTATTAAATTATTATAAAATTTATTATTTAAAATATTATAATTATTTACAAATTTTGTTCAATTTAAATTAATGAAATTATTATAAAATTTATTATTTAAAAATATTATTTGAAAATTATTTAAAAATTTAAATATTTATTTACCTAAAATCATACATTAAAATATTATTATTATAATATTTATAATTAATATTATTATTTAAAATTTTTCCATCTATGGTCCATTATACCTAATATTTTAAGAATTTTGATATTTATTTCTGAAAAACTTTAACATTTTTGGTAACGCATTTATAATTATTATTGCGAATTTTTATATATTTAATAGCGTTTTCTTCCAGGGATTTTTATTGATTAAAGTATTATTTTAACAAATATATAAACATTTATTTAATAAAAATAATTAATTATTCTATAACATTTGAAAATATTATTATTATAATATTTTGTAATTTATATTATTATTTAAATTTCCATTTATTTCTCTTAAACTTAGTTTATAATATCTAATTTTTTAAAATTTTTGATTTTTCTGAAAAACTTTAACATTTTTGGCGACTCATTAAAAATTGTATCAATTTTATGTTTTTAATCAAGTTGCTTCAATGCTTTTTTAATGATTAACCATTATTTTTAATATAAAAAATGCAAATATGTCCAAAAAATTTTAAGGAGAAATTAATTATTTTTTCATAATTTTTAAAATTTCATTATTTTCTGGTATCTATTAAAAATAAATGATTTTTTGTTTTTATTTGGGTTAGTATTTATTTTTTTCAAATTGAAAATTATATAATTGCAGTTTCTTAAAAATTTTTTTCTGCTTTTAAGTCATAACATAAATCACTGAAATATATTTAAAAAATAAGTCTTTTAAACATAAATCTTTACTTACAAATTCTATGTATATAAGATTGGACACAATCGTAATTTTGTTTCTGTCTTTCTTATTAAATTTAAACATAGCCTGGAAAAAATAATATATATATTTCAAAATATGCTGTGTTTACTATTCTTCATTTATAATTTAATTTTTAATAATAATAATTCAACTTTCCTATCTTTTAGGTATAAAATATTTGTTTGCTTTTAGACACAGCAAAAATAATAAATCCTTTCACAATTTAAACTGTTTATTTTTAAATTATATATATACTATTTTAAAAAAGGTGTAATAAAATCAAAATGAACATAGAATTACTAAGCTTATTACACACATTGTGACACGTTACACACTTAAATTTTTAAAAAGGCGAGAAGCAACTAAACTATTTTATTTTTTTCGAAAGTCAAAATATCTTAAGACTTGAAAGGTAAATTTAATTTTTTAGAATGATAGGAAAAAAAACATTTGCTAAAGAAACGGCATAATAAATTTATTGCTTTCAATAATTTCTCTAATGCTTATGATTTAAAAAATGATTTTGAATTCTCTAACAACATTTAGAAATGTCATTTATATTGAAAAACATTAAAGTATAATGCATTATTTCAATATTAATTTGAATTTATAGTCATTTTTGAAATTACAGTTTTTTGTTATTAATTTTCATGTTTTCATATCTAAATGATTCCGATAATAGTTAGGTACCTATCTATACAATCTCCAAATTTTCTGCATTAAACATATATTGTACACATTTCTTTAGATATTTAAAAGGAAAATAAATTTACTTTTTTAAATGAAAACGAATTTAATATAAAAATTTTTACTTAATACTAATATATATGCTTTTATCTGGTGTTATCTATAGGGTTTGCAGGATGAAATTTGTGAGACCGCTTAATATTGGCAACTTCAACAGCTTATTATTTTAATTTAGAAGCTAATATCTAACCGTTTTGTTTTTTGTTTTGGTTATTAAAGATAGTTTGGATATCACACGCCTGGTTGTTGGATCTGTTATCTTGCCCTGTTGTTGGATATCTCGTCTGCTTAAAGAAATCATTGCATGCTCTAAAATACTTAAAACTTTTTATTTAAATTAATTTTGTTGAAAATGGAATGGTCGGAAATTTGCACTACGTGAAGTACTCGTATGAGTTCTTACGTGGGACTACAGCATTGCGAAGCGCGCAAAACATTAATAGCTTATTTGGCTAGTATTACTACGCAGCAGACAGTATCAAATTAGTTCGACAAATTTCGTACTGGTAACATTGACCTCACAAATAAAACTTGCAGTACCCCAGCATCAAAAGTTCAATAATGGCGAACTAAAGATCATCATTGAGTGTGACCTCAGAGTGTCCATGAATTATTGCTGAAGTTTGGTGTTAGCAAACAAACAATATTAACTCATATTAATCGGTAAAATGAAAAGTTGTTTAAGTGGGTTCCGCATGAAGTGAATAAAAAACAGAAACAAAGAGCATTTGGAAGCTTGCTTCATGTGGCTTTTCTCGTTACAATTCTGAACCATTTATGAATAGAATTGTCACTTGGGTTGAGAAATGAATTCAATATGATAATCGCAAACGTTCAGTACAGTGGCAGGACATCATCAAAACAAACTGCAAAGCACAATATTCTTCAAAAGAAGCTGATGGTGAGCGGTGGGTGGTCTAGAGCAGGTGTGATCCCCTTATGATTTCATGAAACCTGGCTCATCCATCACAGCAAAACACGTTGGACGAAATGATGCAAAAAACTTAAAGAAAAACATCCAAGATTGGTCAACAGATCGACTCCTATCTTATTACATGACAACGCTAGAACCACACACTTCACAAACTAAAGGAATTGTAACTTCATTATCATCCATACTCACCAGAAATAACAGTCTGTGACTACCACTTCTTCCATTATTTGGACAATTTTTTATTAGGAAAATAATTTCATTCCTTCAATGCTGTATAACTGACCTTTAGGGAATTCATTGACTCACGTCCTCTATGGTTTTATACCATCGGCATGAACAACCTTGCTCTTTAAATGACAAAAATTTAGATAATAATAATAATTTGGTGCATAATTTGATGAATAAAATAATTCTTTATATTTGTAAGTAACTAACCGTTTTTTCTACAAACTTTATATTTGACGACACGATAATATTCATCTTTTGCTTTATATGTGAATTTTCATGAAATTGAACTATGTGAAGAACAATATTTTAATTAATATTATTAATATAATTAATGTATTATTAATACAATATATTATAAATATAATTATTTATTAATAATATATATATATGAGTTTTAATAACGTTTATTATTAATATAATAGTTAAAATTGTTTATACGTAGAAAAATTATGGTTTTTACATGTATTACAAATTTTTTACTACTTTTTCATTATGTAAATTTTAAGCAATAAAAAAGATTTAAAGACAAAAAAAAAATCAAATTCTTCATGAAGCAAGTACCACTACTTGCTTCATGAAGGATTGATGATAAAATGTGAGTTTTTATAATTAAATTTTTAATATGTACATTTCTGAATGTGAATGAATTTCTAAAAAATGCGTCTTAATTAAAAATTCGACATTTTCACAATTTAAATTCACATAAAAGAAAAGAAATACGACATTTTTATAATTACTTTCACATGGAAAATCTCAAAACAGTTATAAAAATTTTGCAGAAAAAAGAACACTAACCTGCTGATGTTAAATGGGATTTTTTTAATGAAAGATTTGTTAAAATTTTTTAAATAGATGTTATTTAATAATAAATCTCGATTTTAATCTTAAAGTTTCTAGATGAGAGCAAATATTTCAGAAAGTAGTAAATATGGAATGGATATAAGAATAAAATCTCAATTAGTCACGACAAAAATATTCTTTTTGTTATTATTTCAGCATGGTAATACTATAAGCAGTGAAACAAGATTGGTAGACAATGGTATAAAAGCTTTCAAACCAGTATGGGAAGTGGAGGAAGGATTTGATAATTCGGGTTAGTGGGTATTATTACGATAAAAATCTTCTTCAAAAATTACTTCTAGACGCTAATAGAAAGCTCGAAAAATAATAATATTTTTTAATTAATGACTAAATAATGGAGGTAAAGAAAATCAACATTCACTAGTTTAAAAAAAATAAGCGATTTTTAGAGAATAAAAATAAAACATATTAAAATTATCCAATAATTTAACTGTTAAAACTCAAAACAATTCTATTTAAGGAGACCTTTTAACCAATAAAAATTCTTGTAATTAAAATTAAAACGTGTGATGATACTTTGCAATTCTGATTCTGTGGTAACATATGACACCAGTCTAGCAGAATATGATTCTAAGCATGATAATATTTGGATTATCTAAGCTAGTTGTCATGAAGGAGATATTATGAATTACCTTTTTGTTAACAAGCCATTTGGGGTTTAAGGCATCAACATATTAAAGCAGCATTATAAAGTTATATTAGTGTTAATGAGGGTATTAAAGTAGGATACATTAGGAGAAGGAGTGGCTCCTTATTACTTTGGCATGAAACAATTACTTAATATTCAGAAGATATTTCTTTTTATGAGGGGATTTGCGATAGGGTTCCTTAAATTTATATCAGGTTGAATAATTGTGTTTAACTATAGCATCAGAAGATTACATAAACTCTAAATAATTCATATTCTATAAATAGATTTTGAAGTTCTTTGCATTAATATTATTTCTTAAAAGGGATAGGATAAATTTAAAGTAAATTCCTGTTTCTGAATTAGACCATAAATACCCAAGAAGAAATTATTCATTATATAACATTATCTTATCTATCATTTCATCTCTTTAAGTATAACTAGGACAGCCCTATATATACAGAATATACAATCGAATACATTATATAATGGTCTTATTATTATGAAACTTTAAACTGATATTCTTTTTGAAATACAGAAACATCTAAAACTAAGAAAAAAACAATCCCTAAAAACAAACAATAAATATAAAATTGAGGGAAAAGAAACAATATATAGAAACCAGGTACTTAATAGATGAATAAATAATCACTATCAAGTTTTTAGTTGTCTTTGAACGTAGACAATAAAGCCACATATTTTATTAGTCACATTTATTACTTTTCTTTATGAGTCTCAATTTTTTGTTTTACATTTTTAGTCACATATTTTTCGTAGTTGGTATTCCCCAAATTCTTAAATAAGCTGTTCAAAATATTAAATATCCCTATAAGGCGTTTTTTTTTTTTTTTAATATTACTTGTATTTGTAGATAATGGGCTTTTATGTCTCACGCATGAAACCCCTTGTTTCCAACGTTTGACCTTGTGTTTTACGTATGAAGTCTTTGTATCCACAGTTACCTCTTGTGGCCCATTACGAAGCCTTTATGTCCACCGTCAGCGATTTTGTACCACTTATGATGCCCTTGTATTCCCTTTGGCCCTTATTTCCTTCTTATCATTCACTTGTGTCCCCTCATGAAGCATTTGTGTTCCATTTATGAAGCCCTTGCACCCCATTATAAAGAACTTGTGTCCAGATTCGAGAAGGACCTCTTCTGCCAATGAAGCCTTGTGTGAGCGATTATGAAAATGTTAGCTAAAAATTTTTATTTTGACTTTAAATGCATTTTATAAGTGAGTAAACTGATTGAAATATTAGGCAAAATGGGAAGCGTCGCTTCCAATAAACACAATCAAGTAGCTTCTTTATAGCTACGCTATTGACATGACAAAAATGATTGCTGTCCTTAAACAAACGGATGCATGAGAAATGTTTACATAATTTCTCTGAAAACACCGTAGTGTCGTTGACCGTGATAAAGTGTTTGTTCTTAAATTATGCATTGTTAAATAAAGTTATATCAATTATTTATACTTGTACATCGTCTATCATTGTGTACCATATAATGTCCTCATGTCCGTTGGTCCTTGTGTCCCACTTATGAAGCCCTTATGTTAAACAAATATTTACGAAAGCAAATCTTTTAATTAAAGAATTAAAAACATTGGTTGAAAATCTCTGTTATTATTGATGATAATATTCCATGCAAAAATAATTTATACCATGTATTTTACAGATATATCAACTGGTTAAAAATTACACTCAAAATTGCTATCAATTTGAGCATTCGCATTAGACTAAATTGCTTAAAGTACTTTGCGTTACTTTTCTATGCATTTATGGAAATAAAAGAATCTTTCTTTAATCTTCATTTATAAGAATCTTCCAATACTTTTTCAGAATGATGATAAATTTATAGGAATAATATCTTTATATTTACAATTATTTTCTTTGAATTTGTCGTATGATTTAAGATAGAGATCACTGGTTTTGATATTTAATCTGATATTTTTTGTACCTTAGTAAAATTACTGAGCATTGCAATTGCATTATTCATCAATTAAATAGAAATTATGAAACTTATTTAAGTTGCCATAATCCGATTTTAGCTAATAAAAGATTAATCTCAGTTCAAAAGTCACCATTAAAATATATTCTATACCTGTTTGGTTTTATTTGTCATACACTCATTTTTTTATTGTTATGAAACTTCTTTTATTTTTTTTAGAAAGAAGTAATCTAAACATAACAGTATTGTAATGCTAGCCATTTTTTAGGAAATTTTGATTGAAAAATTTTAATTTATCGACTGTTTGCCTCATGAATATAAATGGCTCCAAGAACGTAAATTATTATTGAAAATGGAAATGTAAACCTACGCCAAAGGAAGTATAACTTATTTGTTTGCGTGGGCTTGAACTTATTATAACGAGCAAGAAATGTGAATATCGGCAGAATGCGTTTGGTGTTTGAAAGCATGTTTTTATGTGGAGACCATGGTCCGTCGAGCAATAGTCTAGATCAGAATTCTGTATAGTTTGCATTAGTATTTTGCGGAATTTTAATTCAAGTTTGGAATAGAATTATGTGGAGTTTGAATTCCAATTTGGATTAGAATGATGTGAAGTTTGAATTCATGTTTGTATTAGAATTCAGTGTTGAATTCAAGTTTGTATTAGAATTCAGTGTTGAATTCAAGTTTGTATTAGAATTCAGTGTTGAATTCAAGTTTGTATTAGAATTCAGTGTTGAATTCAAGTTTGTATTAGAATTCAGTGTTGAATTCAAGTTTGTATTAGAATTTAGTGTTGAATTCAAGTTTGGATTAGAATTGTGTGCAGTTTGAATTCAAGTTTCTATTAGAATTGTGTGTAGTTTGAATTCAAGTTTGGATTAGAATTCTGTAGAGTTTAAATTCAAGTTTGGATTTCAGTGACAAACTCAAATTTCATTGAGTTCGTATTCAAGTTTGGATTAGAGGATTCGGTTAAAGCAGAATGACTTGTGATTTTTTTGGTGATTCTTTTGAGTTTGAGAACCATTAAAATGGAAGTGTGTATTACCAATTTGAGAAAGGATGAATTAATTAAGTTGGTTTTGGAAATGGGTTTAACTGTGGAAGGCGATAATAAGATGATAGAAATTAGAAATTTAATTCAGGAGAGGGAGGTTTTAAGACTGAAATGGAACTCGTTAAGAGCATAATTGAATCTGTAAAAGAATCCGTGGAAGCGGAAAATAGGGAGAGATCGGAAAGATAAAAAGTAGAAAATGAGCGATTGGAGATCGATAAAATGAAAGCTACTCCGAATATAGAGGTGGAGCAGCTTAAACAATTAGAAAAAGAACTAGAGTTGAGAACCTGAGGAAGGAAAGGTCGGTTAACTTCAAAACTTATTCTACGGATTATCTAGAAATCTTAATTAAAAGTAAAAAGATCTTGCCTGTACCGGTACCTAAAAAGACTTGAATCATTACACTTATTTTTCAGTCCCTTGAGAAGGCACTTGAAATTAAAAAAGTATCTGAAGAATTAAAAATCAGAAAATTTCTTGATATTCTGCAAGAAAAAGCTAACAATTTATTGGTTTATATATCGGTAGAAGGTTTTGTAAATTCTGATATTTAAAAAACTGTTGAATTTCAAACAACCCCTCAGGATGTTTGATTCATTTTCGTGCGGCAGTAAAATTCTGAAAATTACGTTCAGTTTTTTGCCACAAGATTGAGGGCGATCTTTGATTATTACTGAAGGAATTAACACCTCTAACTCTCTGTGTGATTAAATTGTATCAGATAGAATATTCATGTCCTTAGATAAATGGATATCTAGTCTATACGTTTAGGAGGGCATATGATAAGTCAGGGAGAATCTTACTTTACCATTAAAATGGCAATGTGTATCAACTATTTCAGAAAGGACGAATTTAATTAAGTTGGCTTTGGAACTGGGCTTAACAGTAGAAGGCGATAATAAGATGATAGAAATTAGAAATTTAATTCAGGAAAGGGAGGTTTTAAGACTGAAACGGATCTCGTTAACAGCATAATTGAATCTGTAAAAAGAATCCGTGGAAGCGGAAAATAGGGAGAGATCGGAAAGATAAAAACTAGAAAATGAGCGATTGGAGATCGATAAAATGAAAGCTACTCCGAATACAGAGGTGGAGCATCTAAAACAATTAGAAAAAGAACTGGAGTTAGAGAACCTGAGGAAGGAAAGGTCGGTTAACTTCAAAACAGAATCTACGGATGATCTAGAAGCTTTAATTAAAAGTGTAAAGACCTTGTGTATACCAGTACCTACAAGAGCTGAATCATTCCACTTATTTTTTCTGTCCCTTGAGAAGGCATTTGAAATCAAAAACGTATCCGAAGAATTAATATCAGAAATTCTTCTGAATATTTTGGAAGAAAAAGTTAACAATTTAATGATTATATCCGAAGGGGATCTGAAAAATACTGATATATTAAAAGCAGTTGTAACTAAAGAATTTCAAACAACCCTTCAGGATTGATTGAATCACTTTCGTAAGGCAGTAAAATTAGATTTTGAAAGTTACATGCAATTTGCCACAAGTTTGAGGATGATATTTGACTATTACTGTCGGTTAAGAAGTGTTAACTCCTTTAAATATCTGTGTAATTTAATTGTATCGGTTGGAATATTCATGTCCTTAGATAAAGAATATCTAGACATATGACTAGGACAACATATCATATGACAGGGAGAAATAAAGGGAATATATTACTTCAAACCCCAGGAACTAAGTCGTGAATGATACCTTTTTATCACCTAAAACATCTAGGAGCGACGACGATTAGAAGTGAAGACGTTTAAAAGGAAACAAAAATACAAGTATTGCTGAAACAAAAATAAAAGTATTGCAGAAACAAAAACTAGATTCCAAAATTTGCGGTACAATAAAACGACTCCTAATGTGTTTTTGTCTGAGTTTAAGAGTTCCAAGTGCGTTTTGTGTATGGGAATCATGCACTACAGGCTTGTCCCAAATCAATGTGCTATCGATACTCCAGAGAATCGAAACTTAAAAACGCCTAAAACTTGTTTGCACCATTTGGCCTACAAAGGAATCTAACAAGGAATGAAAATACAGAATAAATAAATGTCAATGGGCGATCAGGTGAGAATTACGATACTTTAAACCCGCCAGTTATTGCTTCTAGCTTGAGTCGAAAAGAGCCCAACGCATTATTTACTATTTGCTATTTAATAAAAGATTACAATTCAGAGTGATGAGAGGTTAGATGTCTATAATAGATGTATTAAGCGAAACATATTTGGACAGCAGGAATGTGCAAATATGATACACATATTTGCACATTCCCCGCTACCCTTAAAATAGAATATCCTTAAATAGAAAGGATAAATACGGAGATTTCTTGCTTAAATGACTCGAGTATAATCTTTACTAGAAGAGCTACTACAACAATCTTTTTTCAGAAAGATCTGACTATATTGTCATTAAAAATATAACATATTATCCTTCATAAGATTCTAGATATTAAGAATAATGTCTTAAATTCTTGTAAAAAATTAGTCACAGTTAACTATGGAACTGTTAGTGCGTCATATCTTGCGATGCTCACTTTGAGACGGTTAGGCGATGAAGAGAAAATCTTCCCGGTGGCTGCGCCTGTAATCAGTACTCAAGCGGTGCTAAAAACATTTAAGAGGCCAAAGAATTGTGATCAAATTATTGCCAAATGCCAAAGAGGAGGGAAAATGACACTAGATAAAATGATTTGAAAACTAACCTGAAACATTCATTTAACCGAAAGGAATACGATTTTGCCAAACCAACTGAAGCGAAGACACTAGTATTTTCTTCCAGCACTGTAGAAGAATATTTTTTCTTTCAAATTAAGGATGGAATTGGCAGATGCTTGCTCTAAGCGAAGTATCTTGTCAACTATAGCGACAGTATTTCGTCTCTTGGGACTTTTGAGTATAGTGGTGCGAAACGAATATCTTCATGCAACGCGGTCTTTAACATATATATTGGGCCAATCTGGTATCAGATCCAAAATAATAGAATGCCACCAGTTCCTGAGAAGCCTAAGAATGTGAATAAGATAATAATTAAAATTTGTATTATGCCAAAGCATACTGTGCATATTGAGATACAGGATTTTCTGATGCTTCATAACACTGCTGCAGAACTGTAGTTTTTTGTAAATCCTTTACATCATCGGGCAAGGCAATGATAAATTAATAATTAAAAGTTAAAAGTCTCACAATCCTGAAAACTGAATTTTGTGCTACTTTTTGTTGGTGTAATCAATGAAAAACACGCCCATTGACTTGAAGCTTATGATTAACATCTAAAGTAGTCTGCTGAAGTGATTTGACGATTGTTCTTTCTTGGCTTAAGAAAGAACCATGTGATTTAAAGACTTTCGTGCGCAACAGGTGATCACGGTAATACATCGATTGTCATCTGATTTTCAGTGGCACCACATCAGATCCGACCAGAACCTTGCTGATCTTATTTCTCGAAGAGTGATTCATCACAGACTCGTAGACAGTGCGTTATAATGAAAAGGACCAGAGTTCTTGGCTGAGAACGATATCTTGATCAACTCGATCCAGATCCCTGGTAAACAGATGTACTACTGAGAGATTAATCCTGTGTTGATGAGAAGGTAAATTGTTCTAGGTAAATTATTAAATTAGAATGTAAGTTTGTTAATTGTTTAAATCCATCGATAAATTGTTTTTGTTGCAAGTGACTATAACTTTGTGTGGAATCAATTGCAGGCTTCAGAATCATTTATCAGGTACCCGTCATTTAAATTTATGTGGTCCAGTTGGAGTCTCAGAAAAACAAACATTGCTGTGATGATATTTAATAAAATCTATCCGAGAGGAAAAAGTTTTCCTGTGAAATCAAAAAAGTAGTGAAAAGCTAAGAATTTTATATCAAAAAGTTAATTAAAATCCTTAAATATATTTTTAGATACAGATGAAATCTTAACAGTAGGTGGAGGTTTTGTGTGCAGGGTATAGTTTTGAGCAAAAATACCCCATAATTTTCCCAAAAATGTGATGCATTTACAGAGATATTAATTGCTTATTATTATATAAAATATTTTCATGTAGGTATATCTGCTCTTTTGTGGCACGTACGTGAGACATTCTGGCCAAAGGTGGAAAATCTATTTGTAAAAAATAATTCATGATTTTTGTTTTTGCTTTAAAGTAAAACCTTCTCAACATAATTAACATGTAATTTATCCAAAGATAGAGTTAGCTTGAATAATCCATTTAATATTTCTGTTGGCCAATTTTGGTTAAATTGGTAAACAACGAAAGAATATTGTGTGTAATAAGTATATATGTTCGTTTTATTAAAAAGGACAATGTAAATGGTGATTTAGTGCTATTGGTAGATGATAATTTACCTACTTATATATGGTCTTTGGACAGAATAATTAATAATTATTAATGTGTTGATAACAAAGCATAGTTCTTAATGCAAAAACCTAGAATGGAATTTTTAAGAGACCAGGATCAAACATGTGTATCTTGCCTTTGCCAAAATAATTTTGAGTCTTTTTTTAGTTTATATTCATAGTGTAATGTATGCAGTTTGTTTACATTTATAGTGTAATGTATGTAAATATACTTTTTTTCGTTTTCCAATGATTTTATTGAATGTTTAATAAACATGTCAATGAGTGGCGGTATGTTGCCTCATGAATATAAATAGTACCACGACCGTAATTTATTATTAAAAAATGGAAATGTAAGCCTACGCTAGAAAGAATTATAAGTCTGCGTGGGCGTGAGCTTGTACTTGACCAGCAAGAAATGTGAATATAGATAGAAGGCGTGTAGGTTTTGAATAAAATAGTTGCGTTTATATTACACTGGAGTATATGTGTTTTTATTTGGAGACCATGATATTTAATAGACAGCAAAGATGAATTTGTATATTGCGTGGTGAATTAGGTTATTATTAATTTGTAGCTGTTTACTTCTTTACTTTTAGTCTAATTTTTGACGTTTTCTTTATGGAGATTTGAAATTTTAGTTTGAATTTCATATAAAACTGATTTTTTTTTAACAAATAAACGTAATATTTTGTCATTTATTTTTAATCTCCTGCACAGTCATATAAAAATCTGAATAGTAACCAGCTCAGAAAAGGATTTCACTTATGAATGAAATATTTAATTCAACCTATTCCTGTTCTCTCCATGCGATCACTAACATTGTATTACATTTTTGAACCATTTTAATGTAATAGCACATTGGATGCACTAGTATGCAGGATCTTAGATTTGGCAAAGGTTATAAAAAATTACATTATTGCTAACAACTTTATTTATGTTAAATTTATTAAATTACATTTTTATGAATATATGGAACACAAAAAATTGTAATACATTGTAAAGCCGCGGCCTATACTGGACTTTCAAGAATAGTGTACTTTCAGGTGAGGATTTCATAGAAACACTTTATTTTTAATTTACAGACATTATATATATATATATAAACTCTATTTGCAAAAATGATAATTAAAAATACAAATTAGGTACACAAGTGCAGTTCTAAGGAAATTTTCAAAGTTCTTGAGTCTGCGATGAAAGTATAGCACCTGATCTGTGGCAGACCTTAATTAGCACAGACGTGAACCACGAAAAACCACAAGGGTTCACTTTGAAAACACGCGGCGGAATTTCGGCCTGCTTTGTCACTTCAGAGAAAAAAGTAACACTTCTTGTCATTTGCCACAGAACCATTTTTGCTCTTATTCAAAAAAACTTCCCTTTAAGAAAATACTGCAAGAGGAAGGGAAGTTTCCCTCACTTGAAGTGGACACTTTCTCAGCCCATGGTCTACCACCAATCACCAACAACTCATTGTGTAGTCTATGTTACATTTATAATTGTTTCGACCATGTGAAGGCCGAACAGACTATTGATAATTTCATTAGCCCTCATTATACATGACACAAAGATTATCTGTTGTCAGATAAGAGGGACAAGTTATTCTCTAATTATTTGTTCGCAACTTGCTCTCTGAGGAGAACAAATCCTTGCTAACAAATACTAATTGCTTGAAATATAACTATCCACAACACTGCTGTCAAATTTGAATGATACGTTGTTATTATGTACTTGTTAAAGAACCAACATTCCTCTCTCCTGGAACGAAATGCTAAAAACTCATCTTGTCAGGAAAAAAAGATACAGCACCCTTTAATTAGTTTTAAAAGAAATATACTTTTTACAAATAAGGTTATTTAGGAAAGAAAAAAATGGAAAATATTTTTGATTTAAAATACAACTTATTTACGATCTTCGGATCGAAATTTTTATCTTCACAATGCTATAACTGCAAAGAATTGAACCATTTTCTCCTTCAACATTCTAAAACTGATGCTTCAAATGAAACACATTTGGAAAATAACTTTCCACAATCACTATCTGCAGAATTTTTTTTCTTCTCTCGAAAATTCAATTCCATTATCTCGTTCCATTTTCAAGTCACCGGGATGAAAATAGAAGAACCAGAATTGCTATAAAATTCATAAATTATGTTTAGGAACTGACAGCAGTCCACGATCATAACGTTTCAATCATTTCTCTTTCGATTACCGTCTTTCGATCACAATTTCAAAAGCAATGATTCTTGATTAATATAAATTATGTGTTTGGAAGCAATATATAAAACATTTTTCTTCAATCTGTGGGTAAGTAAATAGTGTATTGGCAAATTAACTTTTTCCAAGTCCTTGTCCCTTGAATCTGCATAATTTGTTAATTTATAACATCTCTTCTTTCCCAGAATAAAAAAAGGAAATTAAGAAAAACTTTGCATAATATAAATGTTAATACTCATGCTAATATCACTTATCTCATGTCTACATGATTTTTATAGCTGCAGCAGGACACTCGTCACTAATGGTAATCGAACCCTCATCCACCAGCACTCTAAATAACATTCATTTACACGGAATGAAGTAGGTCTAAATGAAAGTATTAAATCATTAATACCCGAACTGGTGGCATAATTGTAATCTGTGTGTAGCTAATGAGTAGAAGGCCTCAGGTTGCAATCCGCTGGCAGCGTTTGGTAGTTGTTTTCAGAAACATCCAGAATCGATGGCTATTGTAGCCAAGTATGCATATTTTTCTGGCATGAATTGTCAGTCAATCTGGTGGAGGTTTAACTCATTTTCTAACATAAGAAATTGAAACATATTGGAAATTAACACTTAAAGTCCTCCCTAAAAGCATTATCCTCTTCTCATCACCGACATGAAGTACATAAATGCAACACAAAATTCACCATTGTTCAACAACAACAACAAAAACAATGTCCATATTCCACCTGTAATTGTTTCTGACCCTGTGAAAATCGCACAAATATTAGCGAACTTCCTTAGTATCATTACACATGATACCGACTATCACTATCAGATTTGAGTAGCAGGTTGTTCTCATTAGTATAAAACACTAATTGCATGTAATAAATTGCATCCACACATTACATGTACACATTACAATCCACATTACATCCCACAATACAGCTTTTTCTGCTGTCAAATTTGGGTGATCCGTTGTTATTATATATACAAATAACAAACATTTCTCTCCTGTGGATGAAATGCAAAAATTCTTATCGTGAAAGAGAAAAACAAAGCTGCAATACATTCTTTTAAAGTTAAAAACTTTTTGACAAGATTCTCGTCGCGTATGATTATATTAGTTGCCTTCATACTGAAAATCTATTGTGCGCTGAACATCAATACTGTGAATAAAAAATGTGTAAAATAAAAAATACATCGAATAGAAATACATCGAATAGAAATACATTTTTATATAAAAAAACATAATTTTTCAAAGAAAAATTGTACCTTTCTAAAAAGGAATAAGTAAGAAAATTTCCATTTGGGCCTCCCCTTTGTGACTACATTATGCATCGGAGCAATTCCAAGTGCCCACTCACAATGCTTGGCGAAACCGGCACTGATTTTACATCGCTGGTAGCAACAGCAATCGATTTCCTCGTATCAAAACGCAGACACTCTGGTAACATCCTTTAAAAGGGAACGGCCAACATTTGCATGAGACTGAAAATTCAACTCCTTCCGCCCCCACCCCCATCCTCCCCCAGAGGCAAAGAGTTGTGCACACACATTACCATTCTATGAATCTCTTCCAAAAATGGGGAAGTGAACTTAACAGTTTTCCTGAAAGAAGCACGGATGTGTATTTCGGGATCTTTTTTATGATCCAAGAGCCCTGGGGTCTGGTGACGCCACACACCGTTCTCCATTCTCTTGAAAAGTATTATTTCTTCCCGGAAAGACGATGGCTTGAAATTGAGTTCTCCAGAAGTCTCCGGAGCGATTATTATTTCTTTGTCTTAGAGGCCACTTGAAGTCATTTCAAGTTGTGACGAAAAAATACCGGAGGCGCTTCTCGTGTTGGCGAGAGAGATTTTTCAAGTGCGACTTTTCTCAACACATGCGATTATCATTTCGCGAAAGTTGTTGATATAGGATGTAAAGACAGTTTGATGTAATGCATTGAAACTCTATTTTGTAGACCCCCATGACAATGGTTTCATCGTGTTTCAATAGTTTTTAGGTACTGTGTAAATTTTCCTTTCAGTCAAATAAATTCGGGAAATGCATCATTTGCTTTGAAGATTTCTTTTCTTGTAGACCAATTATAAACATGGTAACTTCATTAAAAAATAATTTGTAAGAATGTCAGAGGTATTATCGTAGAGGTAGACACATACTAATAATATTTCATATATTTAATAATTAATTTAAAATAGTTAATTAGAAAACCTTTTTTTCAAACAATAATTATTAAATCTGATATAATGGTATGGTAATTCAGATTTTTCAGCTGTGATTCGAAAATTGTTTAGTTTTTCATCTGGTCAGAAATGCATCTTCATATCTCTAATTTTGGACAAGGTGACAACCTTTCGGGGCCCTGACACCATGTTTCAATAGTTTTTAGTTTTCTCCGTAATTTTCCTTTCACTTAAATAAATTTTGATTTTGCATCATTTGCTTTAAAAGACTTTATAAGAGTCATACTGTTGATATTTAATATGTTTAAAAAGAACTAAATAAATAATTTAAAATTATTCATTAGAGAGTTTCATTTAGCAATACAGCAACAACAGAATGTGGTTTTTCGTGATCCCCCTTCGGATATAATCATTAAATTGTTAACTTTTTCTTCCAAAATATTCAAATTTCTGATATTAAATTTTCTGATTTTTTGGATTTCAAATGCCTTCTCATGTGGACAGAAAAATAGTGGAATGATTCAGCTCTTGTAGGTACTTGGTATACACAAGGTCTTTACAATTTTTAATCAAAAAGCTTCTTAGATCATCCGTAGATTCTGTTTCTTAGTTAACCGACCTTTCCTTCCCGTGTCTCTAACTCCAGTTCTTTTCTAATTACTTTTAGATGCCCACCTCTTTGTATTCGAGAGTAGCTTTCATTTTTATCGATTCCAATCGCTCATTTTCTAGTTTTTATCTTCCGATCTTCCCTATTTTCCGCTTCCCGCAATGGATTCTTTTTGTAGATTCAATTCATGCTGTTAACGTGAGATCCGTTTCAGTCTTAAAACCTCCCTTCTGGAAACTAAATTTCAATTTCTACTCATCTTATTATCGCCTTCTACTGTTAAGCTCCAGTTCCAAAGCCAACTTAATTAATTCGTCCTTTCTGAAATAGTTGATACACATTGCCATTTAATGTAAAGTAAGATTCTCCCCGACTTATCATATGCCCTCCCCAAACGTATGAATGTGTAGACATCCAGCTTCTATGCTCAAGGCTGGCTTAAATATTCGGTCTGATACAATTTTTAACGCCACAGGAAGTTAGAGGTGTTAATCCCTTTCAGTACAATCAAAGATCGCCCTCAATCTTGTGGCAACTGAACGTAATTTTCAGAATTTTACTGCCGCACGAAAATGAATCAAAACATCCTGAGGGGTTGGGCTTGAAATCTTCAACAGTTTTTTAAACATCAGAATTTACAAAACCTTCTACCGATAAGTATAAACCAATAACTGATAGCTGCAGAATATCAAGAAATTTTTTTCTGATTTTAATTCTTCAGATACTTTTTTAATTTCAAGTGCCTTCAAGGGACTGAAAAATAAGTGTAAATGATTCAAGTCTTTAGGTATCGGTGGCTGCAAGATCTTTTACTTTTAAATTAAGATTTCTAGGATAATCCGTGTGAATAAGTTTTGAAGGTCCTAATCTCTTCCTTCCTCAGGTTCTCTAACTTCTAAGCCTCTTTTCACTGTTTAAGCTGCTCCCACCCTCTTATACCTGAGTAGCTTACCTTTTCCATCGATCTCCAAACGCTCATTTTTCACTTTTTATCTTTCCGATCTCCCTATTTCCGCTTCCACGATTCTTTTTACAGATTCAATTATGCTCTAACGAGCTCCATTTCAGTCTTAAAACCTCCCTCTCCTGAATTAAATTTCTAATTTATCAATCTTATTATCGCCTTCCCACAGTTAAAACTCCATTTCAATCACTAATTCACCTTTCTCAAATTGTAATACATACTCTCCCATTTTTATTTGGTTCTCAAACCCTAAAAGAATCCTCAACACAAGCTCAGGGGCTCTTGAAAGCTTAAATTTGAATCCTCTCAATCCAAAACTCTTGAATACTAACTCCACCTGTACCCTGAGCTTTCCTGTCACTGAAAATCCAAAACTTGAATTTAAACTCTACAGAATTCTAATCCAAAACTTAATCTTTCAAACTTCACACACAATTCTAATAGAAAACTTTGAATTCAAACTCGCAAGTCAATTCTAATCCAAACCTTGAATTCAACACTAAATTCTACATTTACTAAACCCTGAATTCAAACACTGAATTTAATACAAAACTTGAATTCAACACTAATTTACTACAAACCTTGAATCAACACTCTAAATTCTACCGGCGCAAACTCA